>JAUNZO010000829.1:0-34592 GCA_031894775.1 Chloris gayana | reverse complement strand
CATAGATCCTTCTGTTGGTGTAGCTGCAATTGGTTCAAGATTTGGTTCAAAACCTGTAGCTCACTCGAAGGCTTCGGGCTGAGAGGAAGGTGAAAGTTTTCTTCTATATTTGGGCCGTCCATGTATGTTGTTAGACAAATTTTTGCATTTTTGGCATAGAAGTATAATCTGGGTAATTGTTGATGAATATTATGTTTCTTCCACTCGTCATGCCATAGCATAACGAGTGTTTCCATCCCCCAATATACAAGTGGCAATGCCTCTGAAGTGATCACCGTAGGACATGATTTCTTTCCACCAAAAGGAGCTTTTCACTTGTCGTTTCATGGGGGACTTGCCCCTCCGAGTAGTATTAATTCCAAATCAGATCTACCCATGGAACATCTTTTCTGTTGTAGAACTTATCAAGGTGCTTTAGCAAGAGAGCTTCGTTTTGCAGCTTGATATTTTTTATTCCCATACCACATTTCTCTTTTGGGATTGTGCTTTAATTCCAGGCAACTAGTGCTTTGCCTCTATCATCCATTTCCTTTCCTCTCCATAGAGTTGCTCTGAAAGTTTATCCACATGATCCAATACTGTAACATACAACTTCAGTGTGCACATTGCATAAGTAGGCATGGACCTTACAACAGAGTTGATGTAGGAGACTCTTCATGCAAGGGCTAGAAAGGTACTTGTTGAAGACAGATCTTCTCTCAATTTTGCTGATAATAGGTGTGTGATCTTCAATCGAAGGTTTGGTGGTACCCAAAGGTAGTCCCAACTAGGTAAATGGCATTGCCCCTATTGTGCATCCAAAGGTTCCTGCAAGGATTTGCATTTCTTCTTAAGAAGTATTGATGGAAATCATAATGATTTTTGAAAGTTACCTTGCAGTTCAGTTGAAGCTGAAAAGGTCCGTAGTAGACCTTTTAAGTTAAAGATCTCTCTTTGGGATGCCTTCATAACTAGTATTGTATCATCTGAATATTGGACAATTGGAAAATCGACTTCATTTGATGTTGTGAGTGGCGGTGTGAGTAATCCCGAGTTCATGGGCCTTATTTACCACCACCTGTAGAAGGTCAGCAGCTAGTACAAAGATAATAGGTGATAGAGGATCCCCATGCCTCACCCCTCTCTTGCATTGTATAGTTTCCTGGTACACTATTTAAGAGGATTTAAGTAGTTGTAGAATCCAAAACATTTTTGACCCAGGCATACCATTTATCGAAAAACCCTGGTGGTGCAGCATGGCCAAAGTGACTGAGTGTTCCACTCGTATCAAAGGCTTTTGCAAAGTCCAGTTTCATGACAATAATCTTCTCCTTTGATTGGTGGCATTGATGTAGGTACTCATATGCCCATGCCGGAAGACTTGAATTGATCTACTCTTGATGAATCCATACTGATTTCTGTGGATCGGAGGATGATTTTCCTCTGTAGTCTTGTTGCCATAAGTTTTGTGATCATTTTGAGTATACAATTGAGCGAGAGAGATTGGTCGATAATCATTGGTTGTGACTGGTGCATTGTTCTTGGGGATCTAAAGTTCCTGCACAGAATTTTTGAGCCAATTCATAAAAGTCTTGCTTAATTATATGCCAACATGATTTAAGAAATTTAGCATTGGAACCATCCGGCCCTGGGGACTTGTCGGTTGGAATTTCTTTAATTACTTGATCAATCCCTTCTCTAGAGAAGTTGTCACTCCGTTCTTCTAGATTGTTTTGTTTGATCACCAGTTCATCCAGACTGAAATCCATGATAGGACTATCAAAGTGACCCATTCTTGCTTTGTACACTTGCAACAAGTGACCAGCCTTCTCTGTGTGTCCAATGAAGAATTCTTTCTTCAGCATCATCTATTTGTGTGATTGTGTTAATTCGATATCTTTTTGCAGCTGAAGCATGGAAAAACTGTGTCCTCATCACCCAATTTTATCCATCTAACAGTAGATCTTTTCCTCTAATATTTTATTTGATACTTCAAAAGCTCCGAGAATATGTTTCTTTAGTATT
This sequence comes from Chloris gayana, assembly GCA_031894775.1. NCBI lineage: Eukaryota > Viridiplantae > Streptophyta > Magnoliopsida > Poales > Poaceae > Chloris > Chloris gayana. Next base: position 32,588 of record JAUNZO010000829.1, on the reverse strand, counting down.
GTCCTGAAGTTACTCTCCTGCACATAGAGTGTTCTTCTCTCTTCTAGTTTATCTAGGGTACCTAGAACTTCATTGCACTCGCTTGATGAGTTTAGAAAGTTTGGATATTGCCTGGCTCCATTGCTTGAGCCCTCTTCTCGGATTCTTGAATTTGGTGACGATTCTTGATGCTATGTTAGCTCCTCCGATTGGCTTGTTCCGGATGCTTTCAATTAGCTCAAAGAAACCCGGGTGTTCAACCCAGAAATTTTGAAACCGAAAAATCTTGGCCTTTTGGATACTTGTACTTATCCGAATATTGCAAGGGATATGATCATATGTTGGTTTAGCCATAGGAAGCATGAGTGTGTTGGGGTATGCTAGTGCCCAATTCGGTGATGCAAAACACCAATCGAACTGTACCAAAAGAGGATCTTATTGCATATTACTCCAATTAAATTGCCTTCCTTTCGATGGAATTTCCATCAACCCAATAGTTTATAAGGTTTGATTGGAGATCATGACATCATTTATGTTTCCTCCTTCCCTATTTCTGTTGGTGAGATCTCTATAGAAATTAAAATCCCCCATGATGATTCAGTTTTCTTCTTCCTCTATCTTCAAAGCTGCAAACCATTGTATAAACTCCTCTCTATCGGGCTCGATGCATGGTCCATAAAATGTGGTTATAGTGAAAGATTCTGCATTGTGTGTTGTTGTTAGCTTGACTGTGATAGCATATTTGAGATTATGAATGACTTTCTCGAGAGAACATATTTCCTGCCCGACCTATGACAATGCCTCCTGATGCTCCTTGAAAAGGATGAAATGCAAACTAGTTAAACGTTTGGGTGCCCATTTCCTTATCTTGGAGAGGTCAATATGTTGCATTTTTGTTTCCTGAATGCAGTAAATAGCACACCCACTTTCATCTATCTTTGTTCTCACTGCTCTCTGCTTATCCTCAGCATTGAGACCTCTAATGTTCCAGTTGAGGATATTCCACTTTCTGTTTCCATGTGGGGGAAATCATTAGAACCTGCGCTGTTGTATCCATTAAAACACCGAAATTAAATTTGAGACATGTTTTCCTGCCGGAAGAAAACAGTTGCAATGGCTAACAAACAACACATGGTGTAGGACATGTCAGCTTTGCAGAACATAGGGAACATAGCACGGAGAACTTGCCAACTAAAACCGATTGCATGGAAATGATTCATTATAAGCTTCGAGCTGTTATGCTCCAAGCCGACTAACATAATTGTCTTACATCCCGCTGAATTAAGTTCATCAGCAGCCATTGCTATCATACAAACCAAAAGAACCACACAAAGTCCACTACGACATTACTACAACAACATTGTCTTACAATCTCGGCTTTCTCATGCAGGATGTTACAATTTTCCCAAAATACTACAGGACTAGTTGCTTCACGTCCCGTATTTCTTCCTTCTTGTTCAGCTTTATCCATCAACCGATGGAGTGGTCCGTGGAGTTGCTTCATTTGCTTCAGCGAGACGTCTTTCCTTGTGCAGCCAACAGCAGCTCCTTGGTTACATGCCTCAATTGCAACCTTGTTGTATAGTTTCGACGATAATTGCGGGAGGTGCTATTAGGTTTTCATCTATTTCTTTTCAAGTTGGAAATTTGGAAGGGCCGGCAAACATTTCTTTAGCTATAGGTAAGGAGTGAGCTACTAAGGTACACATCCGATTAATACCTTCTATGTGACTCGTGATCCGGATTTCGGTACCGCAGTTCCGTTGTCCTAGAGTTAGCTTGTGGCCTTCATTCTTCTCGGTGATTCTTGGGCTCCTTCTTAGACCAGTTGTGGTGACTGGTGTCTTTGTTTTCTGTTGAAGCTTCCTTTTCTTATTTTTGTTCCCTCCGATAGGTTCTTTCAATAATACTGCTTGTGGGCAAACTTGAACATATTAAACCTTTTCCTTCCAAACGTGCTTTCTTTTGATCTACCGAGTTTCCTTGAGACTGCTCAGGATTAGTATTATGTTCCTTTGTAGCTTGTTTGCTTCCTTGCTGAGCTGGGTTGCTATTGTCTTGATCATGTTCCTGTTGATCTCTAACGAGGGTGTTAGGGGCAAGATCCTTGAGCACATGACTGTCATCTTTTTGCATCACCAGCTCGGGAAGAGAAGATGGAAGATCAAGCTATAGTAGTTCATTCGACATTGGGGGTGCGGATGCAGCAGGGTGCGGGGCATGGACCTGTACCAGCTCATTGTTTGGCATCTGCTATTACAGGTGTATTTTAGTTTGTGATGGCAAATACTTTGGCCGAGAGAAATTGTTGTTGTTCTTGTTGCTACTGCTCTAGCACCTCTACTACCGAGGGTAGGTATTCAGGGAACTACGGCCAGGATTCCACCTCCATGAATGGTCGAGGCTCTAGCTTTGCAGGTCGTGCTTCCTTAAAAGGCTCTGCCATAAGTACCTGATTCTATTGGGGTACATGTTCCTGTTCCATCTCCGTTGCTTTTGCTTCTCGTTCGGGCAAGTGAAGGTCGGGGAGCTGTAGCTGCAAATGAAGCTCTTGCTGCTCAAACTCCATGAGATGATTCTGTCTGTAAGATTACCGGTTGCTCAGGACCTGGAGCCCTTATCATAAAGTTGTTCATAGAAGCTGAAAATACTCCGGATCGTTGATCATTGTCGGGACCTCCTCGGCTGTATCAGCATTATGTTCCCAAGCCGGCTAACCTTCATTTTGATTCTGCTGTTGATTCCGATGGTCCTCCGGAGGCTGCTGATAGTGATGGTCAGCATTTGGCTCTTCAAAAGGATGAGGGTTACCATTGTTGGGAGGTGGGAGGTCCTCATCACTAGGATGTAGATCAAGGAATTTATCACCGAGGATATACACCGGTAGTGTCCAGGATCTACCTTCTCCTCCCCATTCCACCCCTATTTTCAAGACCAAACTTCTAGGTATGGCTATGATGATATCATACATGCATTCAATCAAGACTCTAGCTTTATCTCTCACGTGTCCTTGCCATTGCAGCATTATCCCAAAACTAGAAACGGTCACCTCAAGATGCATAGTTTCCTTATAATCTAGCGGGAAACCAAGAAGAACTATCCAACCTTTTCTACCATATGGACTGTCTCTATGATTGATGCCATGATCATGCTTGATAAAACAAATAGGGATACTACTGTTGACATGAGGATGGGCTGCCATGAGCAGGTCTCCGTGCATGGGGCTACTAAGCTGAAGGAGACCCGAGGCCATGCGGGTGCGAGCTGAAAGATTGAACTCCAATCTTGCTTCTTCCCGAATGTAATCTCGGATATCAAACAAGTAGAGCTTCTCGCCGATGCGGCTGAGCGGGGCATCGGTGACCGCGATGGTGTGATCTTCATGTCTGCGGTGGACCGGTCCGGGGCTTGGCTAGCATGTGGAGGGTTTTCGTTTCTTGGATTATGGCTTGTACTAAGGGAGATGAAGGGGTACCCGACGGATCGGGGCTTCCCCAGCAAGTGGAGGGCTTTTCGTTTCTTTGATTTTGGCTTGTACTGGGGGAGACGAAGGGGTACCCGACGGAATGGGGAGGGGGGGGGGCTAGAGGAAGACGAGAGGTGGGATCAGAGGAGGCGAAGGGTCACAATGCCCCTTGCCGGCTCTTTGATGCCGGTGCACCGATCAATTGACCGAGGAGTAACTCCCCTATTTTGTGGTGTTGATTTAGCCTCGCCAAACCTTGCTCTGTGCTAAGCGCCTCTTAAATCAACTCGGGAAATGTGTCCATAATCGAAGGATACTTTGCATCGAATTCTTTCTTTGCAATCTCCGACAAGGTGCCCCGAGAGGAAGCAGCGAAAACACGTTCGAGCCGCATGTTGGTATGCTAAGTGGCGAGGTAAAGGCTCACTTAGCACACCGAACACAAGTAATCGGATGTGCTAGGTATAAAGTAATAGGTGGTGGGATAATAACTCTTGTATAAGCGAAGTTAACTCAAGGATTACATGTGTCTTTACAAGTGACTCTTGGTCTTCTTTTATATATAGTCGTGGGGAACTGTAACTTTTCATGACCATCCTACCCCTAGCCAAATGCCCTTGGAACAGCTAAGAGGCGGTGACTACCAAGGGCATTCCGGACAATTTCCTCACCGCGCGTGAAAGGCGGCTCGCTCGTTGCCGGGCTAGAGAGCGATACGGAGCGATGCTTCGTCCGGGCTTCGCTCTTCGCTCGGGAACCGACTCGGCCTGGCCTACTTCGCGTCGCACGGTCGATTTTGGTGTTCTGCACCTTCACCCAACCTTAGCTCCGTCGGGTTGCCCGCACATTCACTTAGCTGGTTATCATTAGTGGTTAAGGAAAAGCGAGGAACTCCTAGTCACTATCTAAAGTATTTTCATTATGTAATCTGGCATTCTTAGTGTGTTATATTCCTGGTCACGATAGACTAGATGACATGATTAGTGTGTTATTTTTTGATGACATGATTAGTGTGCTAAATGGCATCAAATGTCTTTTTCAACCTACTCAAATCCAAACCGTTGGGACCCCTTAGAGGTTCCAACCATGGAGCACGAAGGTCCCAAAAACGCATAGTTTCCCCTCCAAAAATAACCTCTCCTGTTGGGGAACGCATTAGATATTTATTGTTCAACTCTTTGATGAAAAGATGAAAAAACCGAAAAAAAAACTACGAGTCCAATTTGAAGTTGTTTATGTTTATATTGGTCAATCATAAAATAGAAATAAGAAAAGAATTTATATTTATTCTGATCAAACATCCTCCCTATTAACCTGAAAGTTCTTCTCAGATACAAGGAAATGGTTCAGTTCTAGAGCCAAAGATCGTAGTTCTCGAACGAGCACTCGAAAAGATTCTGGAGGATCCTCGTGATTAGGCACTCTTTTTCCCCAGATCGTAGCATTAAGTATTTCTTGGCGAGCTATAAGATGATCAGATTTATAAGTAAGTATCTCTTGTAAAATATGAGCAACACCAAATCCTTCTAAAGCCCAAACTTCCATTTCTCCTACTCGTTGTCCCCCTTGTTTGGCTCTTCCTCTAACGGGTTGTTGGGTAACAAGTGAGTAGGGCCCGGTAGAACGTCCATGGATTTTCTCATCAACTTGATGAATTAATTTTAAAATATAGGACTTCCCTATTAGAACAGGTTGTTCGAAGAGATCTCCTGTTCTTCCATCAAATATTCTGCTTTTTCCCGGGTACTCGGGTTCAAATACCCATGGATTTTGTGTTTGTTTACTGGCTTCATATAATTCCGAAAACACAAGTTTTCTTGAAGCCTCTTGCTCATATCTCTCATCAAAGGGTGCTATTCTATAATGTTTCTTTAGTAGATCCCCTGCTAATCCGAGCGAGCTTTCAAATATTTGTCCCACATTCATTCGTGAGGGTACTCCTAGGGGATTGAAGACCATATCAACAGGTTCATGAGCTAAAGTACCTACATATTGATGGATGAAGGCTTGTAGGACCCCCCCCCCTCCCCCTTGCCTGCAGAATTTGTGCCAAATGAAGATCCTAGGTTTGAGAGCCATGAAGAAGCATATGGTTTCTAGATCAACTACGCTCTTGCTACAATGGTCGGCTTTGATATCCGCATAACAAAGAACATCCAACGATGGGAGAGTTTTCCTACAAGAAGCAAGGAAAATGGGAGTTTTACAAGACAGGGGAAGAAGGACATGCTGCAAAGCATTTGTGAAGGTTAAATCTAATAGGACGAAAGGATATTGGTCCTTTTGAAGTACTGAATATTGTTCGGTAGGCATGCAATGATTTATAGTTTGTAAAAGTACTCGATATAGTTTATGTGAGGCGTAACAGAGTTGAGTTGTAGAGCTTGACTGTAATATATGTTATCACATCTTTGTGTTTAATTTTCAAATTGTTGTTTTATATGTCTGATTTCCTTTGTGGGCCATTAGCATCTCCTAAATCTAAAAAGCAAGAAGAACTAAAACTTCGATGATATGACTTTCCTTTATAGTCACTTCTCTAAATATCAGGCCCAAAAATGCTCCGATATGAAAAAGGAAACCTCAATAATATAAGTTTTATATAACTGCTTGTTAGTGGCTCATCTTAACTTGAACATCCATTTGGGAGAGTGTTCGGTGACTGATATAGTAAATATTGAGAATTTGTGATAAGAACTATAATAAAGCCCTCACATTGTGAACTATATTCAAAGTTCAGTACAAGTTTGTAGCTGACATAAGATTCATTGAAAAGGTACATTTTGAAAGGGGATGCACTCACAAGAGCTTCATGTATGCAATATCACAAGTTTTGAACTGAATTAAAATCAAACATATTTATTTACATGTGTATGGATACAAGGCCAATTCACGTTCAAAGTTACAAAGATCATAGTATGGTAGTTACAATTGTGTCGAGTCTTAAACTCGGCACTAGAACTACCCAGTCCCTCACGAGCGTGGAATTCGATTGTGCAACACACGAAACACACAAGAACGAGGCGATTTTAGACAGGTTCGGGCCTCTCGATGGAGAGTAATACCGTACGTCTCGTGTGTTATGTATTGCTCTTAGCAGATTGCTAATTGCGAGTTGTCTAGGGTATTTTCGAGGGGTCCCTGCTCCGCCTTATATATCCGAAGGAACTAGGGTTACATGCGAGTCCTAGTCGATTACATGGATTATATATTCGAAAGCTCTATCTCTAGGCTTTCCTTATTGATTAAGAGTCCTAACATATATTGCTTATTTACTTGTCAATCAAGTCATCATACGTCGGTCTCTACGCCCGCCTTATTTCCATACCGGTATATGGAACCTTCTGTTATTCTATACTTGGTCGGGCACCACTCGTGGGCCCTCTCAACCAGTCTTATATTCATTAATATGCCACCATACCTCTGATCACTCATTCCTTCAACGATTGTATATCCATAAGGCAAGTATACGACAAATTGCATCCCAACTTGTTCATTTCCTTTGCTTCTAACCATATAACTATCATGACTATAATTTACCTTCACCAGATCCTAATATCTCCAATCTCCAACATATATTTTAGTGTGTGCTACTAGACTCACAATAATCCCAACTAAGAACTGGCACATCTATATAGTGTTGACTGATAGCTATTCTCAAATATTCTTGCTGATCTTTGCCCAATATTAGCCCGGATGTCCTCATACCTGAATAAATATAAAAAAGTCATAGAAATAATTTGAGCCCTTGATGGGCACCTAGAATTATTTTGACATGATAAGAAACACCTATGATTGGAAAGTACCAAATTCATAACTACTAAGCATTGTAAAAAATAAAGTATTTGCCCCTTCAGATGAAGATTAAATTTACAGAAAAATATAAAAAAACAATTACTATCAGAAACTATTCCAATCCTCACATTAAAGTACGATAGTTTCACCTGTTCCATGTGGCTCAATTTTAATCAAGATTGATATGCAATCGACATCAAACAGGACAGAACACATTTCAACAATGGAAGTACAGATGCCGTACTTTCATGATAACATGTCATCTCTACTCCACACCATTTGAAACAATAAATCAAAAGAAAAGGTTATAGCCAATGCCACCTCAGAATCTGGAGATCTGCCACCTCGAAAATCGGGAGCCAGGAAGTAGGGAGGACATACAAGGCACAAATATACCTGAACGGGATAAAGCATTGATTTATCCTGGATTTAAACAAATCCTTAAATTCTGTGACATCAGAACAGATTGTACACCGCACTTTATTATATTGATAAAATATTAGGCAAGGTTCAGAAAACATACCAGTCTGGATCTAGAAACCATCTAACTGATATTACATACTACATATCTCTTGTGATTTCAGTGGAAGAAAATACAATACTATCAATAAAATTATGATCCAAACTCAAAGCATCATGAAATCGGAAACACTTTATCATTGTTTCCCACCTTTCTAGTTGCAGATGTAGCCAGAGTTCTGCCTAAATTAATCCCAGCCATACTACTGGAAGCACACATGCGTAGGAATGCGGTTTCATGGCTTGCATGAAACCATCATCATCATTTTCTAGGGCAGGTTCAGATGTACTAAACTGCACATTTTTGGTTCCTCTGAGACAGCTGGACAGGATGTAATGTATGCTGCTGATATGGGGATTCAATTTGGTGGGCTTGAGGCTGGCCATGTGCACCTGGTGCTGCTGTAGCAGGGGTTTTAGGAAGATCAAGTTGACATGCCTCTTGCCTGGCGTTCAAAGTAATTGATTTCAGAGTTGCCTGAATTTGGAAAGCTTTCTTACGTGACAATGTCATTGGAAAACAGATCCGGATTATCAGTATTTTCTATTCTAGAAGATGGCTCTACTCGTGACCCGCCCTCGCTCTAGCCGGCCTAGCTCGCCGCCGTAGCCTCCTACTCCCTCGCTCTGTTAGAGTAGCACGCCTCCCTGGCGCGCCGCTCTCACCCTCACTGTAGTTAGGTCCACCAACCCATTGTTCTCGCTCGTTGCCCTCCCATTCTGTGCCACCTCTGCTTACCACTTTACCCGGCAGCCGCTGCAATGGCCAGCCCCCGTCCCCAAGCTCAACCGGAGGACTGAGATTTCTCCCATGGAAGATCTTTTGAAGCTCAAGTTGCAGCTAGGCCGGGATCACAAATTCATTATCCAAAGCGCACGCTAGAGGGAAGTTTCTTCTTGCTACTGGTCTTCCGAAGGTTCACCTTCTGTCTCAACAAAACATCAGTCCGTAAAGCCCAGTTCTCTGTTCTTGGAGGTTCTCAAACCTGTTTTCATGTTCATGTGGAGTCGGATAGACAAGTCCGCTTCTCGATGGCATCTAAAGCCGTTGGCCTCATGGTCTATGACCTAAGGCATGTCATCACGGATCATTTCGACATGTATTTTCACCTCTAAAGAGATGGTGGAGCTAATTGGCGCCGAGATCAACAGGTCCGGGAAATAGAGGAAGAGCAGCAATGGACGCCGGTTCTGAGCAAGAGAAGTAAGAAGCGAGCTAAGCGTGTTTCCTTTTCTAGTCCTGTAAAGCAGAATTCTCTCGAAGATCAAGTTCAAACCGTCGCCTACAGCTTTCTCTATCAGTTTTGGCTAGTTTTCTTGTGAAATCCTGCTTGAACCATCTTCTTCTTCCTTGGCTCCATCAAAACCAGCAGAGGAACTCCATGGTGCACAACTCCAAATTCCAAATCCAAGTCAGGCTGAGAAGATGGTCACACCAGCGACAATGCATCAAAGGCCGGAGCAGGAAATTCCGTTGACGACAAGCTCCTACCCGAGGCCTACCGACTAGGTGCGTGAGGCAAGACAAGGAGATTGGCTTAAGCTAGTTTGGTACAGTAACTCCAAAATTAAAGCCCATAAGTCCACGCCTCAACGACCCGCTGCGGTGTTGGGGATCTAGCCCGGAGTTCGCATCGCGCGGAGCACACGATCCGACACCTTAGTTCTCCATCTCGCTAGATGGGCCTGAAATTAGCACACTAATCACGTCATTTAGTCTATTGTAACTACTCGGATGAGCTAGCACATAATGAATATTAAAATATTGCAAAAGTTAATTGACTCACATAACTATGTTTTCTCTGGATCAGGTGTCATCATGGCCGTAGATGAGATTGCTGCTGAAGGAATCACTATCAATCGCCCATGCTTGTTGTTTGGTCTGTCGGTTCTAGCGTTGCTGGCGCCCGGCGTTTGAAGTAACACTCGCTTGATGGAGCTGAAGGAATTGGTTGTGCAGGTTGTACGACCCTCACGATGACGGAGGAGGGGGAAGCATAGTGGCACGCAGGGAAGCAATCCATTTGCCGGTGTCATTTATTGCATCGAGCGTCGCCATGATCGCCTTGGGTGCATCAATGGCATCGCCATGGGCGCCGGAGAGGAACCGCCTTGTGATCTCGAAATCAGAATTGCGAGGGAACGTACACGTGTGTGGACCGTCACGACCGAGCATCGGGAGAAATACGGGAGTGGATCCGTAGGAGGAGGAAAAAGATGCAAGGGAGTGGCTTCCGATCGAGTCGGCTACAAAATAAGTATTCTTCGGCTCGCTACAAATTATACCGACACTATATAGGTATAATCTGTAGCCCGCCACAAATAGTCATTCCGTGGCCAAGTCGGACACCCGAGCCAACCAACGGTAGGCCGACTCAGTTCGAAGCCGTCCCCTGCTTCTTTTTTCCTCATATGGTCACGGTGATGATGGTACGATCGATTGGACCTCCGAACCGACCCAGGATAACAAATCTGTTTTTTTTTAGACAGGAAAATAAATCCGTTGGTTCAGAACAATTGACCACGCGGGTGTTTATGGTTCCTACATACCCTTTTCATATGCCCAAAACCACCAACATCGTACCATGTTCTCATCATAATCATGTATTTTACCTCTAGTGTCGATGATTTCCACATGTAGTGTCGTTTTAGTGCTATATTGCAGAAACAAGTAAAAAGACGACAAAATGGCTCTTATATAAGAAGTATCGACATGAAGCCTGACTCGCCCATGAAGCATACAAGACACTCCCGGATGTCCATGAGGTCCTATGTGCAAGCCTATGGTTGTGGCCCAATGCCTAAGGATTTTTAGAAGGTTTCTCTGGAACAAAAGTTCAATTCACGGAGTCCAGAAACAAAATTGTATTGTGATGCGATTTCGGAGCCCAAGACGACATCAATTGTTAAATCTCATAGTGCCAAAGTTGTATATATCATTGAGGGCTTTCCAGAACATATATTATTGGCATTAATTGGACTCCGGAGGTATGAGATATGAGCCCTGCAAGGCAGGATGTGATGAAAACTGGGGTGTCCCGATCTTTCGAAAGGTTCCGATAAACAGCGATTTGGCGGAGGCTTGACACAAATCGACCCGGCTTCCGTCCGAACCTCGCAATCACAACACCACGTCTCCTCCGGTTATCAACGGTGCAAGCACGATTGACCTCGCCAAGAAGGCTAATCCTTGCCTGCGAATCGAAGAACACAAGCAAGAACAAGATAGAAACAACTCAATTGCAAATATATGATTCAACTCACGAGTTGGGGTCTCCCAAACCGACAAAATGGCGAAACTGTTCTTGACAGAATAATCTAAGCAAAAACCCGAACCCTAAGGAAGGGGAGGCGGCTGCTCATGAGGTCCCTAGGGTCGTCCATCTCCCCCTGGACGCAGCCATAAGTGCGCTCAACAAAATACACGGCCCAAAGGCTAAAAGACGGTGGTACAACACCTGGACAGTTTCTGAACGTCTTTGTATTTCGGCAATTTCTGACGACTCGGGAAGAATTTGGACATGACCAGCGCCAATGGAAGGGTTATCAAATTATCTTTCCATCCATATAAAGAACGTCAAAAACGGACTTCGTATGCGACCGGGGCGTCCGTTTTGGTGCAGGCTGTTTCTGGACTCCGAAACAGAATCGAAGTCGACTTTGTTTGGGCCTCCAACTTGACATGGACGTCCTTGCTGGCCCTCCACGCCTCTAACCTCCTCCTTAACCCTATTATCATCATCTCAATGGTTCCTAACAATAATTAACTCATTAGGTAGTAATATATTCTCAAATATAAATAAAGAGATCATTAGGAACATGCTCACCCGTAAATTCAATTGCCGTGCTCTAGTTTTTGTCCTTGAATTATGTATGTGTATTGGAGGAGTGTTGGTTATATCTCGAGGGTGTGATGTCCTCATCATCCTCCCCTTCTTGATGAAAAGCCGTCCTCGGCGTCGTTGGTGCTTGAATGATTATTTTGAAGGATATCATTTCCTTATTGTTCTCCTCTCCTTGAAAAGAATCCGTCCTCGGTTTGATCATAGTTGTAGAAGATATCGTAGGTGAAAACCACCAATGCTCCCCTTCTTGGAAGATAGCTTGTTTCTTGAAAACAAAACTACAGCAACTGACTTTTACATGATTCATCACATTGTTGCCCAAACAAAGAAGATTTTTGTTTCGAACAAATATAAACTCGATGCACCATATATTGTCCTTGACAATTATAGTTTCCTATATAGTGATATGCATGTCTAGGCAACCATGAAATTCAGCACATAAAAATTTCTTCTCCAAACTAATTAGATCACACAGAGTATCAAATTCAATGTAAACTAAAGTACTTAAAGAAGACAACAATTTCAACTCATCTCGAAGCAATCGGAAGCAAGGTTATATTATTAGCACAAGTATTTTCATTCATTAGTTGTTGCAAAGGTATAAATGAAGCACTAGCATACAACACATCTTTATCACATGGACCAGCAGGAAAGACAACTTGTGACAAAGGTAATTCAAGAGAAGGTTCCACTAGATGTTGCTCTATATTAGTATGATTGGTGGAAACATTCGACACATCATGAGAAATCTCACAGATCCATGAGTGTAGCATTACATTTGCTCTCAATTTCAGCATGAGTATTAGATTCATGATGAAGTGATGATTTTGAAATATAAAATGAGGCCGTTGGCACCTCAACATTATTCACCTCATCTTCTTGTTGTACATGCTGCAAGATATTAGCTCCAACAAAAGGCAAAGAAATATGTTCCTCATTTAACAACTCAGATTTAGATGAAAGTGTTGCAACTTGTGAAATTGCCCATTCTTTTCTAAAAGGTTCATTCTTTCATCTCTCAAATCTTTCTAGATCAGCTTCTAAAATTTCAGCAGCACTCAAAGGTTTGAGAATAATTTTAGTGCCATTATGTTTGAAAGAGTATCTATTAGTGATTGTATTGTGCACAATATTATTTCTATTAATCCAAGGTGTACCTAGTAACAAATGACATGCTTGTATGGGTACTATGTCAAAATATGCACTATCCTTATAGTTACCAAGAAAAAAATTGATTCGTGCAATTTTATTTACCTTTATCTTCTCACAAAAATTGACACCTTGGATGTAGTATGGACGTGGGTGTAGTCGTGTGGTCAAGCCAAGCTTCTCGACCAACTCGGAACTTGCAATGTTGCGGCTAGTATCACCATCAATGATAACACGACAACGTCGATTCATCACAACAAAGAAAGTCCGAAACAAATTGTTTTCTTGATTTTGCTCCGCTTTTGCCATTTGAGAACTAAGCACTCGTTGTGTAAGAGTACTCATATCATCACCTGTCATTATGAGCAACAAAGACAAAAATAGGAACAATCCGGTAAACGTTATCCCTATCACACTACTAGAACAGTGATGACTCTCACAAAAGCAAATGGAATCGTCTTACCAAGCTCTTGTAAGTTTCTTATTATTAGCAAAGCAAAGGATTACCTAAAGCGTGAACTGACAATTGCAAGGGTCGAAATGTGCTATTCGGAAGAATATATGTGGAGCTTGGATAGGCAATATGTGAGCAGCAAGGATTGGCAAATTTCAAAATCAGATAATGCAAAGTTGATTAATAGTCCAAAGTACAAGTCTATGTTGCTGGCCTAAAACCCGCCGTCGGACCTAGACCAAGCTAGCAATGAAAATATGCCTCGAGTACCTCGGACTCAAAAGGATGCAAGCACTCGACTTCTTCTTTTTCTCTTTTTTTATTCCTTCTTTCTTTCTTTTCTTGTTTGGTGCGACTCTTTTTCTTTTTCTTTTTTAATGCACCTTATGCTTTTTTTCGAAGTGCCGCATAAGAATCTACAACTCGAAACCAAATCACATGCGACTCTACAATTGTTAAGATTATAATTAACAAGTTGTAAGGAGATATACGTCAAAGCGGACACTATGAAAACTCAACTGTCTCTGCAAATGGCGCTAGGAAAGTATGTGCTTCATGGATAATTATGAATTAGCCAAAAACACAGCTCACGAGAAAATTCTCTCGTTCTGTTTATGGTTGTTTTTTAACCAACGTAATGTCTCGGGGATGCACCGACGTGGCGCATCAATTAGAGGATGATAACAAGGAAGGCACATGGCGCGAACAATGTGGTTCGGCAACACGAGAAAGATTTCATTTCTCTCTCCAACTTTCTCTCGGTGGAAAACAGAAAGTCACACGAGGACCTTCCAAGTTACGAGACACAAAAAAAAAACTTCCAAAATCAATTGGATCCTCACGATGTACAAGAAGACAACGATGTGACCAGCAACACGACTCGCTAGGGACACAAACTCAACAAAGCAAGCTGAAAACGAAAATTTTCAAGGGCACAAAGGGTGACAGGACAGCGGAAGATGAACAAAAAATTATTTTTGTGGGCAAATTCTCTGGACTCTAGGACGATGGCGAAATCAAACAAACTAAACTAGGATACGGGCGAACCTGATGATAAACCCAGAAGCTCTAATACCAAATGATGAAAACTAGGGTGTCACGATCTTCCGAAAGGTTCCGATAAACAGCGAGTAGGCGGAGGCTTGACACAAATCGATCCGGCTTCCGTCCGAACCCCGCAATCGCAGCACCACGTCTCCTCCGGTTATCAACCGTGCAAGCATGATTGACCTCGCCAAGAAGACTAATCCTTGCCTGCGAATCGAAGAACACAAGCAAGAACAAGATAGAAGCAACTAAATTGCAAATATATGATTAAACTCACGAGTTGGGGTCTCACAAACCGACAAAATGGCGAAACTGTTATTGACAGAATAATCTAAGCAAAAACCCGAACCCTAAGGAAGGGGCGATGGCTGCTTTTGAGGTCCCTAGGGTTGTCCATCTCCCCTAGACGCAGCCCTAAGTGGGCTCAACAAAATACACGGCCCAAAGGCCAAAGGACGGTGGTACAACACCGGGACAGTTTCTGGACGTCTTTGTATTTCAGCAATTCGTGACGACTCGGGAAGAATTTGGATATGAGACCAGAGCCAATGGAAAGGTTATAAAATTATCTTTCCATCCATATAAAGAACGTCCCAAACGGATTTCGTATGCGACCAGAGCGTCTGTTTTGGTGCAGGCTGTTTCTGGACTCCGAAACAGAATCGAAGTCGACTTTGTTTGGGCCTCCAACTTGACATGGACGTCCTTGCTGGCCCTCCACGCCTCTAACATCCTCCTTAACCATATTATCATCATCTCCATGGTTCCTAACAATAATAAACTCATTAGGTAGTAATATATTCTCAATAAAGAGATCATTAGGAACATCTACCGTTGCGACTTTGGATTAAGCTTAGCTTCTATTGAGCTACCTGTACCAAGTATAGCATAAACAAACGGAAATCTATCTCATGCATCTAGGGTATCAACCATTCCCTAACACCTAATGCACAAACATAACTTAACTATGTGATAAAATAAAATATTTAAAAAACATAGGTGGGATTGTGACATCCCCTCCGGGACACCCAGGAATCGGTACAGAGGGACACTCGACGAAGCGAGTTACAACGAGTGCATCATTGCATACAAGCCAGAATATATACGTCATGGTATAATACAACCAGGTTTTCGAAATACAAACATTCGCACAGTGGAAATATAAGTATTATTAAAGTTTAACATCCTATGAGTATTGCAGCGGAAACTTGTACTTTATACAACAAAAGACTATTAAACGATCAACGTGATGTACTGAGCCCGACGTACATCACGGTCCTCCCTCTTCACGGTGTGGGGATACGTTCCCATTGGAGGGAACCTCCCTCCGGACATTGCTCTTCTTCCGGGAAGCTACCATATAAGTCGTGAAAGTACGACTCATTCCCTGAAAGATAACGAACAAACCCCGAGTATTCTAATACTCGAGCAAGATCGACCCGTCAACAGGCACGCTAAGGCCGTTGCCTAGTAGGCAAAGGCTTTCTGGCTGTGGGGTTTACTCCTTTGCGAAAACAGCACTAAAAGGTGGATCCTTACTTTCAATGTTTTAGCTCAACATTAAGTTTATTAACCTCAATGTTTGCAGTCTATAACTATTGCAATCAAGTTTGCAAGACAAGATCAGAATATATCCACATTTCTTTCATCTCTCATCCTCATCTTCCATGTTGATTAACTACGATGCGACGAGCTAAACAAGCGGTACTCATTACTGCGAGGGACAGCGATTCGAATCGAACTTATACCAGCTGGCAAAACCCGACTACACGACGTATACGCACCACACCGGTCGTATACGACAACTTTTCCCGCTAGCACCTGACGGAAGACTAGCCATTTCCAAACTCCCCGGGAATATGGCGACTCCACGACTTCCTTCGTGGCCTATCCATTTCCCTCCCGTGAGACTCACCTCTCACTAACAACCGGTAAAAGAGAGTTGGCTACGCTACATCTCCGGGGCGGTCGGGTACATCAGCTTGCTGGGCCCATGATACCAGCATGTAGTACGGTACGTTAAAACTTGTTCAACTAAGCGGACAACGGTACGGTCCTTGACCGACACGGACGGGGCTACCACCTTGCAAGACCTCATCTCCGTCTTGCCCTTTCTCCTACGGGGCCCGTCCGGTCTCAACTTCATTAACACTCTCCTTCATTTTAGTGTCAACACATCAACACTTAAAGCCTCCATGCTTTAAGATCCCTAAAACATCTACCGTTGCGACTATGGATTAAGCTTAGCTTCTATTGAGCAACCTGTACCAGATATAGCATAAACAAACGGAAACCTATCTCATGCATCTAGGGTATCAACCATTCCCTAACACCTAATGCACAAACATAACTTAACTATGTGATAAAATAAAATATTTAAAAAACATAGGTGGGATTGTGACATCCCCTCCGGGACACCCGGGAATCGGTACGGAGGGACACTCGACGAAGCGAGTTACAACGAGTGCATCATTGCATACAAGCCGAATATATACGTCATGGTATAATACAACCAGGTTTTCGAAATACAAACATTCGCACGGTGGAAATATAAGTATTATTAAAGTTTAACATCCTACGAGTATTGCAGCGGAAACTTATACTTTATACAACAAAAGACTATTAAACGATCAACGTGATGTACCGAGCCCGACGTACATCACGGTCCTCCCTCTTCACGGTGTGGGGATACGTTCCCATTGGAGGGAACCTCCCTCCGGACATTGCTCTTCTTCCGGGAAGCTACCATATAAGTCGTGAAAGTACGACTCATTCCCTGAAAGATAACGAACAAACCCCGAGTATTCTAATACTCAGCAAGATCGACCCGTCAACAGGCACGCTAAAGCCGACGCCTAGTACGCAAAGGCTTTCCGGCTGTGGGGTTTACTCCTTTGCGAAAACAGCACTAAAAGGTGGATCCTTACTTTCAATGTTTTAGCTCAACATTAAGTTTATTAACCTCAATGTTTGCAGTCTGTAACTATTGCAATCAAGTTTGCAAGACAAGATCAGAATATATCCACATTTCTTTCATCTCTCATCCTCATCTTCCATGTTGATTAACTACGATGCGACGAGCTAAACAAGCGGTACTCATTACTGCGAGGGACAGCATTTCGAATCGATTTTA
Organism: Chloris gayana; assembly: GCA_031894775.1. Taxonomy (NCBI): domain Eukaryota; kingdom Viridiplantae; phylum Streptophyta; class Magnoliopsida; order Poales; family Poaceae; genus Chloris; species Chloris gayana. The sequence continues at coordinate 15,201 of JAUNZO010000829.1, read as the reverse complement.
TGCTAGCTGGCAAAACCCGACTACACGACGTATACGCACCACACCGGTCGTATACGACAACTTTTCCCGCTAGCACCTGACGAAGACTAGCCATTTCCAAACTCCCCGGGAATATGGCGACTCCACGACTTCCTTCGTGGCCGATCCATTTCCCTCCCGTGAGACTCACCTCTCACTAACAACCGGTAAAAGAGAGTTGGCTACGCTACATCTCCGGGGCGGTCGGGTACATCAGCTTGCTGGGCCCATGATACCAGCATGTAGTACGGTACGTTAAAACTTGTTCAACTAAGCGGACAACGGTACGGTCCTTGACCGACACGGACGGGGCTACCACCTTGCAAGACCTCATCTCCGTCTTGCCCTTTCTCTTACGGGGCCCGTCCGGTCTCAACTTCATTAACACTCTCCTTCATTTTAGTGTCAACACATCAACACTTAAAGCCTCCATGCTTTAAGATCCCTAAAACATCTACCGTTGCGACTATGGATTAAGCTTAGCTTCTATTGAGCAACTCTGTACCAGATATAGCATAAACAAACGGAAACCTATCTCATGCATCTAGGCCATCAACCATTCCCTAACACCTAATGCACAAATATAACTTAACTATGTGATAAAATAAAATATTTAAAAAGCATAGGTGGGATTGTGACATCCCCTCCGGGACACCCAGGAATCGGTACAGAGGGACACTCGACGAAGCGAGTTACAACGAGTGCATCATTGCATACAAGCCGAATATATACGTCATGGTATAATACAACCAGGTTTTCGAAATACAAACATTCGCACGGTGGAAATATAAGTATTATTAAAGTTTAACATCCTACGAGTATTGCAGCGGAAACTTATACTTTATACAACAAAAGACTATTAAACGATCAACGTGATGTACTCGAGCCCGACGTACATCACGGTCCTCCCTCTTCACGGTGTGGGGATACGTTCCCATTGGAGGGAACCTCCCTCCGGACATTGCTCTTCTTCCGGGAAGCTACCATATAAGTCGTGAAAGTACGACTCATTCCCTGAAAGATAACGAACAAACCCCGAGTATTCTAATACTCAGCAAGACCGACCCGTCAACGAGCACGCTAAAGCCGACGCCTAGTACGCAAAGGCTTTCCGGCTGTGGGGTTTACTCCTTTGCGAAAACAGCACTAAAAGGTGGATCCTTACTTTCAATGTTTTAGCTCAACATTAAGTTTATTAACCTCAATGTTTGCAGTCTGTAACTATTGCAATCAAGTTTGCAAGACAAGATCAGAATATATCCACATTTCTTTCATCTCTCATCCTCATCTTCCATGTTGATTAACTACGATGCGACGAGCTAAACAAGCGGTACTCATTACTGCGAGGGACAGCATTTCGAATCGATTTTATGCTAGCTGGCAAAACCCGACTACACGACGTATACGCACCACACCGGTCGTATACGACAACTTTTCCCGCTAGCACCTGACGGAAGACTAGCCATTTCCAAACTCCCCGGGAATATGGCGACTCCACGACTTCCTTCGTGGCCGATCCATTTCCCTCCCGTGAGACTCACCTCTCACTAACAACCGGTAAAAGAGAGTTGGCTACGCTACATCTCTCGGGGCGGTCGGGTACATCAGCTTGCTGGGCCCATGATACCAGCATGTAGTACGGTACGTTAAAACTTGTTCAACTAAGCGGACAACGGTACGGTCCTTGACCGACACGGACGGGGCTACCACCTTGCAAGACCTCATCTCCGTCTTGCCCTTTCTCTTACGGGGCCCGTCCGGTCTCAACTTCATTAACACTCTCCTTCATTTTAGTGTCAACACATCAACACTTAAAGCCTCCATGCTTTAAGATCCCTAAAACATCTACCGTTGCGACTATGGATTAAGCTTAGCTTCTATTGAGCAACCTGTACCAAGTATAGCATAAACAAACGGAAACCTATCTCATGCATCTAGGGCATCAACCATTCCCTAACACCTAATGCACAAATATAACTTAACTATGTGATAAAATAAAATATTTAAAAAACATAGGTGGGATTGTGACATCCCCTCCGGGACACCCAGGAATCGGTACAGAGGGACACTCGACGAAGCGAGTTACAACGAGTGCATCATTGCATACAAGCCGAATATATACGTCATGGTATAATACAACCAGGTTTTCGAAATACAAACATTCGCACGGTGGAAATATAAGTATTATTAAAGTTTAACATCCTACGAGTATTGCAGCGGAAACTTATACTTTATACAACAAAAGACTATTAAACGATCAACGTGATGTACTGAGCCCGACGTACATCACGGTCCTCCCTCTTCACGGTGTGGGGATACGTTCCCATTGGAGGGAACCTCCCTCTCGGACATTGCTCTTCTTCCGGGAAGCTACCATATAAGTCGTGAAAGTACGACTCATTCCCCGAAAGATAACGAACAAACCCCGAGTATTCTAATACTCGGCAAGACCGACCCGTCAACGAGCACGCTAAAGCCGACGCCTAGTACGCAAAGGCTTTCCGGCTGTGGGGTTTACTCCTTTGCGAAAACAGCACTAAAAGGTGGATCCTTACTTTCAATGTTTTAGCTCAACATTAAGTTTATTAACCTCAATGTTTGCAGTCTGTAACTATTGCAATCAAGTTTGCAAGACAAGATCAGAATATATCCACATTTCTTTCATCTCTCATCCTCATCTTCCATGTTGATTAACTACGATGCGACGAGCTAAACAAGCGGTACTCATTACTGCGAGGGACGGCAATTCGAATCGATTTTATACCAGCTGGCAAAACCCGACTACACGACGTATACGCACCACACTCGTCGTATACGACAACTTTTCCCGCTAGGACCTGACGAGAAAACTAGCCATTTCCAAACTCCCCGGGAATATGGCGACTCCACGACTTCCTTCGTGGCCGACCCATTTCCCTCCCGTGAGACTCACCTCTCACTAATAGCCGGTAAAAGACGAGTTGGCTACGCTACATCTCTCGGGGCGGTCGGGTACATCAGCTTGCTGGGCCCATGATACCAGCATGTAGTACGGTACGTTCAAACTTATTCCACTAAGCGGACAACGGTACGGTCCTTGACCGACACGGACGGGGCTACCACCTTGCAAGACCTCATCTCCGTCTTGCCCTTTCTCCTACGGGGCCCGTCCGGTCTCAACTTCATTAACACTCTCCTTCGTTTTAGTGTCAACTCATCAACACTTAAAGCCTCCATGCTTGAAGATCCCTAAAACATCTACCGTTGCGACTATGGATTAAGCTTAGCTTCTATTGAGCAACCTGTACCAAGTATAGCATAAACAAACGGAAACCTATCTCATGCATCTAGGGTATCAACCATTCCCTAACACCTAATGCACAAACATAACTTAACTATGTGATAAAATAAAATATTTAAAAAACATAGGTGGGATTGTGACATCCCCTCCGGGACACCCAGGAATCGGTACAGAGGGACACTCGACGAAGCGAGTTACAACGAGTGCATCATTGCATACAAGCCGAATATATACGTCATGGTATAATACAACCAGGTTTTCGAAATACAAACATTCACACGGTGGAAATATAAGTATTATTAAAGTTTAACATCCTACGAGTATTGCAGCGGAAACTTATACTTTATACAACAAAAGACTATTAAACGATCAACGTGATGTACCGAGCCCGACGTACATCACGGTCCTCCCTCTTCACGGTGTGGGGATACGTTCCCATTGGAGGGAACCTCCCTCCGGATATTGCTCTTCTTCCGGGAAGCTACCATATAAGTCGTGAAAGTACGACTCATTCCCTGAAAGATAACGAACAAACCCCGAGTATTCTAATACTCAGCAAGATCGACCCGTCAACAGGCACGCTAAAGCCGATGCCTAGTACGCAAAGGCTTTCTGGCTGTGGGGTTTACTCCTTTGCGAAAACAGCACTAAAAGGTGGATCCTTACTTTCAATGTTTTAGCTCAACATTAAGTTTATTAACCTCAATGTTTGCAGTCTATAACTATTGCAATCAAGTTTGCAAGACAAGATCAGAATATATCCACATTTCTTTCATCTCTCATCCTCATCTTCCATGTTGATTAACTACGATGCGACGAGCTAAACAAGCGGTACTCATTACTGCGAGGGACGGCAATTCGAATCGATTTTATACCAGCTGGCAAAACCCAACTACACGACGTATACGCACCACAATCGTCGTATACGACAACTTTTCCCGCTAGGACCTGACAGAAAACTAGCTATTTCCAAACTCCCCGGGAATATGGCGACTCCACGACTTCCTTCGTGGCCGACCCATTTCCCTCCCGTGAGACTCACCTCTCACTAATAGCCGGTAAAAGACAGTTGGCTATGCTACATCTCTGGGGCGGTCGGGTACATCAGCTTGCTGGGCCCATGATACCAGCATGTAGTACGGTACGTTCAAACTTATTCAACTAAGCGGACAACGGTACGGTCCTTGACCGACACGGACGGGGCTACCACCTTACAAGACCTCATCTCCGTCTTGCCCTTTCTCCTACGGGGCCCGTCCGGTCTCAACTTCATTAACACTCTCCTTCGTTTTAGTGTCAACTCATCAACACTTAAAGCCTCGCACGCTTGAAGATCCCTAAAACATCTACCGTTGCGACTATGGATTAAGCTTAGCTTCTATTGAGCTACCTGTACCGAGTATAGCATAAACAAACGGAAATCTATCTCATGCATCTAGGGTATCAACCATTCCCTAACACCTAATGCACAAACATAACTTAACTATGTGATAAAATAAAATATTTAAAAAACATAGGTGGGATTGTGACATCCCCTCCGGGACACCCGGGAATCGGTACAGAGGGACACTCGACGAAGCGAGTTACAACGAGTGCATCATTGCATACAAGCCGAATATATACGTCATGGTATAATACAACCAGGTTTTCGAAATACAAACATTCGCACGGTGGAAATATAAGTATTATTAAAGTTTAACATCCTATGAGTATTGCAGCGGAAACTTGTACTTTATACAACAAAAGACTATTAAACGATCAACGTGATGTACCGAGCCCGACGTACATCACGGTCCTCCCTCTTCACGGTGTGGGGATACTGTTGACGGTCGTTACGACCAATTTCGACCGTCAATTAGTCAAATAAATGAGAAGGACTAGGCATGTCTTACACGCATTTTACTTAGAAATAACCTAGTTCCACTTGTACCTCTAGATTTTTAGTGTGCAGGTGGATAATGATGAATTCCAGGCCCCGAGGCGACAAATCAACACTTTTACAAAACTTCCATTTCGCCGCGGGAATCAACTCCAAGATAAAAGGCCAATGACCACGAAATCCAACACAAAGAAGGCCACAAGCAACTGGAACAAAGACCAACATCCAAGTGGGGAGCCAATCGCCAAAGCCCAGCCTCAGAGGGGCCAGGACTGGCTCGGCCGAACCCACCAGGGTGGTTCGGCCGAACCAGTCCGGTGGCCCCCCGGCCCACTTTTCTCCGGCGGTTTGCCCACCGCCTCCGGAGGTCGGTTCCACGCGCATTAAATGCCACCGACCTACGAAACCGCCTCCAGGAGCCGACCTTTCAAGCCTATATAAGGAGGGGTACCCCCCTCCTTAACACACACACAACAACACAAGGATCATTCTCTCCTCACACTAGAAGTTTAGAGGCTTTCTAGGTAGTGCTAGGCTTAGTAGTGGGCTGCCTCATTGCTCCCAAGGTCTTGTGGAGAATTGGGTATAGCTCTTGTATCCTCTCTTTGTAAGACTTGATCTTTTATATATGGAATACTTTCGTTTATATCCTTGTCATGAGCTTGACAGAGTAGTCATGATCTTGCTTGATCGTTCATCGTTCGTTCATATGAGTTCATCGTTCGTTCTTCGTTCTTCATTAATAGAAGATGAACACATATCGAATGTTCTTCGTTCGTTCATACTTGATCATCGATTACTCTTGATCTTACTTGGTTGATTGCCGTTCGTCGCTCATTCTTGAGCGACGAACGCCTTTGCATGACTTAGTGCTAGCTTTGATCCTTTCGTCCGGCTTATGCTAGTTAGACTAGTGTTCTTATGAATAGGCTTCGGGTTCATCGTCCCGCAAGGGTGCTCTAGATTTACCACCATGTCGATCCGTAGGATTGGGGTGCCTCGAGGGATCTAGAGTTGTGGTTAGTGACGCCGGCATGGTGCTCGGGGTTATCTACCCACCTTTGAATGTGCTTCGTGTCCCACGGTTTGTAGAGGTAGGTGACAAGAAGTGACAGCCTTGTCATCCAAAGTAATCCTCCACGTTCGGGCATGGCATAGGAGTCTAAAAGGCCGGAGTCGCGAGGCGGACCTCGCGTAAGACGGATCTCCCGATGATGCCTAGGCATTAGACGCTTGCTTGCGCTTGCATGATCTTGGATGTTAGGTAGAAGCTGCGCACTCATATGAATGTTGTATCATTAGGAGTAGTGGTCTCGCTAGTCTAGTTTAGCTTTATCTAGGATTTCCTCTATCCCTTTTATTAGAGAATGCATTGCCTTGGTGTGTGTCACACTATCCTCAATTTATTGCTCCTAACCCCTGCATTGGAATGTGATTACTTCATCACTCTTTTGTAACACCATGAGCATAAGTACTCTTATCAACCATGTCTTCCTTTGGGAAAATATAAATACGATACCCTTGAATACTCTCGGGTGAAATGCTACAACGGGTTATCCGTCCGCTTGCGGATATTCATGACCCACCTTATAATACATATCTAGTACTTGTACTGGATGTGGATTATTTGGTTAAATAGTGCAAGTGACTTAAACCCTTGGCTCTCCCGCGGTCACGTGTTTCTTTCCGCGTGACCTTAAGAGATGCCAACAAGCATTTCTCGGCGCCGTTGTCGGGGAAGACATTGGTTAATAAGAATACAATGAATGTTCATGATTACACTTGATGATGATTTAATCATTACCTTTGCAGAGCTAACCTTGATCTGTTTTCTCTTCAAGGTGAAAACAGGATAGTGCATGCGTGGATTCAACTTGCCGAAAAACTTCGTTGATAATCCCGAGTCTCTTGCGAGAAAGACTCGACCTCGCGTCGTTGTCTCTCCTCAAGAACCCACGACAAGCGAGCCCGCATCTTCCGCACCATCAACCTCAACACTCATGGCTGAAAGGACCCTTCGTGACTACTCGCGCCCTCCGTCGCCAATGTGCCCATTGGGCCCAACGTCGACGTCGGTGCCGCAGGACTTGACATCAAGTCCAGCCTCATCACTATGGTGCAAGCCATTCCCTTTTGTGGAAAGGCCTCCGAGGACGCCAACTCTCATCTCCAACAGCTCCTCGGAGATATGCAACACATCGCCCACGGCCGGAGTCAACCAAGATGCTATCGGACTTCGCCTGTTTCCCCTATCCCTCCTTGGGAAGGCGAAACAGTGGTTTTATGCCAATCGTGCAAGCATTGACACTTGGGACAAATGTTCCACGGCGTTCCTCGCCAAGTTTTTCCCGATGGGCAAAACCAATGCCCTTCGTGGAAGAATTGCAAGTTTCCAAGCAAGCTGACAAATGAATCCATGCCCGAGGCATGGGAAAGGCTTCAAGAATACATTCTGGCCTGCCCTCACCATGGGATGGAGGAATGGCTCATTCTTCAACACTTCTACAACGGGTTGACACCAACAACCCGTGGACATATGGATGCCGCTGCCGGAGGAGCCTTCTTCTCCAAAACCGTTGCCCAAGCAAAAGAACTCATAGAGAAGATGGTCTCCAATCAAGGGTGGAGCGATGATCGACTCCAAACACGCTCAAGAGGCGTACACCCCGTCAAGGAGGTGGACATGCTGTCCGCCAAGGTTGACCTCCTCATAAAACGCTTGGATGAACACAACGCAAATGGTGGTGTTCATGCATTGGACTCACACATGACGTGTGAGGAATGCGGGAACACCGGCCACATGGGGAAGGATTGCCCCCATACCCATGAAGAAGCATTCTACATGAACAACAACAACGGGTATCGTCCAAACGGAGGACAAGGGTACAACCAAAACCGACCATCATATCAAGGAGGTAACAATTTTTCTCGGCTTTAACAATAATCAGCCTTCCTTGAAAGATTTGGTTTATGGCCAAGCTAAAATCAACGAATCTATCAACAAAAAGCTTGCTGCCAACGACAAAGTCTTAGAAAACATAATCGCACAAATAGAAGGTTTCTCCTCTCGCTTTCAAAAATCAGCCGAGCTTTAATAAAATGATTGAAACCCAAGTTGCTCAGCTAGCTGCTCTTATTCCCGGTTCTAATTCCGGGAAGATCCCGGGCAACCCGAGTCTTCTTTGGAAAATGTTAATGCGGTTACCACGAGGGAGGAAAATCCACTCGGGATCCGCCATATCCTAACCATGCAGCAAAGAAGAACAGGAACGAACCGGAGGAGGAAAGCCCTTCTACTACCAAAGAAAAAGAAGAAGAACCGAAGCCAAGTGACGGGAAGAATGGAATTGAATTTCAAGACACAAGCTTCTTGCCATTCCCTCACGTAAACAGGAAGCCAAAGGAGGATGAACAATTTGCTCGATTCGTCGAGACCATCCGAAGGATTCATGTCAACGTGCCATTGTTGGACATGGTGCAGGTGCCCACATATGCACGTTACCTTAAAGACATCCTCAACAACAAGAGACCATTACCCAACGAGGAAATGGTCAAGCTCACAGAGGAGTGTAGCGCAGCTATACTCAATCGGCTTCCGTAAAAGAAGAAGGACCCCGGCTGCCCCACAATATCATGTTCCATTGGGGCACACCACTTCGACCAAGCCTTATGTGATCTTGGGGCAAGCGTCGCCGTGATGCCCAAAGAAGTCTTTGATCGTTTGAGCTACACAACCTTGACTCCTACACCAATGAGGTTGCAATTGGCGTACTCTTCGGTCCGCTACCCCGCGGGAATAGCCGAAGACGTGCCGAGAAAATTCGAGGCAACTTCATACCGGTGGACTTTGTGGTGCTTGAGATGGATATTGACAAGAACACGCCTCATTTTGGGACGTCCCTTCCTCGCACCGCGAACGCCCAAATTGATGTTGGGAATGGAGAAATCCGATTCCACATCAATGGGAAGGAGGAAAAGTTTGAGTTTCAACCAAGAAAAGAACAATGCTCAATGATCAAGATCAAGTATGGGCCAAATCCCTCAAACATCCGTGAAGTTGAAGTGACGCCAAGAAAGACTGGATAGTCTCATCGCCTTTTGGAAGCAACTTGACAAAATTGAGAATCCGTCATGGTACCAACCCAAGAAGCCCGCAACAAGCAAGGCCGGGATTATGGGCCAAGAAGCCGACTCCTTCAAGACACAAAGCCACCTACATCAACAAAGACCAACCAAGTGTGGCAAGTGAAGAAGGTGCAGCCATCTTCATCCTCCTCTCCAGGGAAAGGGCCCGCACCACAAGGATGAAAAGAAATGGAGAAGTCCTCGCCGCCGTACTTAAAATGGCGAAGCCCCGGCCAACAGATAAATCGGCATTATCTTTCGATTTCTTTTTGATTTTGTTTTCCACCACATGCATTTAAAAAAAAATAATAATAATAATAATAATAAAAACCTCCCTGCATACTCTATTTTATCACAAGAAAATTTTCATTTCATTTATTTGGATTTTCCGCCAAGCATATTCGATTTTTTTTTCACTCGCCATGCATATAAAATTTGAAAACCAAAATCCTTTTACGTCCAAATTTTCCTACTTTTGTTTGAAACTTTTGGACAACCCTTGTATCCTTATACAAAACCCAAAAACAATTTTGCATGTTGGAATTTTCTCCAACACTTTTTCTCGAGATTTGATTTTTCGAATAAAGTTGAATTTGAGGCAACTTTCTTTGGATTTCTTATTGAGCAAATATTTCGAGGAATATCTCGGACGTAGCAACCATGGTCAATGATCATTTGGCCGTTGGGGGCTATGGGCCAAAAGGGGGAGCAAGAGGGACCCACAGCAGGCCGGCCGAACCCACCTCCTTGGTTCGGCCGAACTGCTATGACCGTTGCTCGGTCTGTCTTTTTTTTCCCAACGGTCATATGCCCCTTCTAACGTTCAAAAACGGCTACTTCGTGAGCTATAAGTAGAGGTGGCCGGGCCAGAACTCTCTCCCCTCTCACACTATCATTTCCACTCCTCACTCACTTCATTCTCATTGCTCTCAAGTTTTCCATTGCCCTCACTTGCTCATTGCCTAAAAGTTCTGCAGAAATCTTTTGTTCTTGGTGTGCTTTCTAGTTTTTGGTTTGATTTGTTTTTGTTTGGTTTTCTCGAGTTGCGATTTCTTGCTCACATGAACAACCGACGGTGTCGCCAATTTGATTTTTCCCTCACATAACCCGTTCGGAGTTGTTGTTCTTGTGTTCTTGCTCTCTTTGTGTGCAGCCATGACCGGTGCCAAGAAGCTGTTCGGGTCGATCAAGAGGTCCTTGAGCTCACGCTCAAGTTCAAGCTCTTCACGTCGAAGCACCCGCGCACGCCCCGTAGTCGAGTCACCGCCAAGTTCACCACCACAAGTCGAGGAAGAAGGGCAAGAGGGCAACATCGAGCATCGTCTCCTCACCGACACCGACCTCGACTTAGTGGGCGAGTACGAGACGCACACCTACACGCTTCTCCAACACCGCCTCTTTGCTCCTACGCGAGCATTTGACACGGAGCTGCTGCACAAAATAGGTATGGATGCTGAATTTGCTCAAGTATTTAAAGCCTTAGGGTGGACAGATTTTGCTAGTGTAGATGAGCCGGGTTCCCGCTTGCTTGCACTTCAGTTTTTATGCACCCTACGAACGGTAGATGAAGGAATTTCTTTTCGGTTTTTCCGTGAATCCTACCGTTTGACTTGGAAAGAACTTAGCACTCTTCTTGGCTTTAATACTCGCTGCAATACCGACTTGGATGGTGCCCTTCCTCAGTTTTCAAAGCATGCTTTTTGGGAGAGGATTACGGGTCTTCCTAGTTGCGTGCGACCTAGAGCTAATCACATCCATCATCCTACCTTGCGTTTTATGCACATGTGGATTGCTATCACTCTTTTTCCAAGGAGTGATATTCGAATTGTGCGCGAGGATGAGCTAAAAATTCTTTTTGCTGCGGTTGATAAGATTAAGATTGCTCCCGTGAAAGCCATGATTCGCCAATGGATAGAAAATCTTGGGACGATAGGACCAATTGAATGTACCTCTTTAGTGACACGAATTGCCATGCGGGTGGGAGCTTTACATGATGCTAATGTTGAATACCTTGCTACACCTCGCTCTCTTATAAATAAAGATTATCTTATTCAAGGTCACTCTCTTAAGAATGGTCCGAACGATTCCCTCATATATTATTTTGTGGGATATACAAACGAGTTCCGGTTACCTAACCCGGACCTTCGTTTGTATACTCTCAAAAATCTAACCATTGAGCTCCAAGAAGCGGAGCGGTCTCGCAGGAATGTATCTTCTCGCAGGGGGCGCACAGATCGGAACAGCCATCTACCTCCGAGATGCCCACACCGCAGCCCACGGCTCATGGCGGGCCGGGTACAGCCACCCCGGGCTTTCTCCCGGTGGGTACCCAGCCCCGCCACCTCACATGGCCGGGGATCGGCGTGGCAAACTCCGGGATATGGCCCGGGGCTGTTTTCTCCACAACAACAATGGGAGGAACACTCCACCGACTCCGGATCAGCCCAAGGCTACAACTTTGAGCAGGAGATGAACAACCTCTCCTCACAAATGGGAAGACTCCAAACCACGGCGGAAGACACCGAGTATGCGCTCAACCAACACATCTTGCAAACTCATCAATGGCAAGAGCGCACCGACACCCAGCTCACCGCCCTCACCAACATGACGGAGCAACAACGAGCCGATCTTTTGGCTTACTTCCGTCACATGGGGTTCATTCCACCAAACCCATGAGCAAGAACAAGCTTGGGGGGGCAGCACCCCTCGCTAAGGTATCATGTATCGCAACTTGTATCCTTTATTGTCTCCTGTTTTTGCTTGTTCTTGCCTCTCATATGAAAAACAAAATAAAAATGATAAAACTAAAAAGAACAAAAAGAAGTAGCTTAGTTTCCTTTTATGCGCTGCAAGTATGTTGCTAGTCTTTCTATGTTGAGATGATGAATAGTTGCTCTGTTTTATTTCTCTCATGTGCCTAGTTTATAATTTAGAACTCTCCTAGTTTTGAGTTTGTTGGCTAGCAAAACTTGCTTAGAACCTGAAACTTGTGGGCTGCACATGCTTGAGCTGCACCTAAGTTGTTGTGAGATGATGATATGGTAAAAAGAGCTGCTATGATCTTGTCCTAAGTTGAACTTGAAATCTCCGGAATTTTGTTCCCAAAAATTGCAAAATCTATAAGTTCCCAAGTGATGATAAATTCCTACCAAAGCCATATGCAAATTTCCTTTGAAAACCTTACTCATTTGCTACTTGTTACTTCATTGAGCTTTATCAAAATTGTGTGACCCTAGTGAGATGCTTTTCATACTCTCATGATCAAGATCACGTACACATTCCACCTCATATGCTACACTTCTACACCGGAAGTTAGCAACATGTCATGCCATCCACCAAAATAAAGACACTCCTCACATTTTATCACCTCTCTTAAAATATCAAAAGAAGGCATGGCTATGCAAAAGAAAAAGAAAATAAGGCTCACAAAAGATGAGCATGAGAAAAAGAAAAAAAAAAAAAAAAAAAGCTGCTCTCATTTCGAGCATGGAAAAAGAAAGAAGAAAAGATAGCCATGCCCAAAATCCAAAATAAAAAGAGGTGAAACAAAAAGAGGAGTAGTCACATACACCACCACCATCATTTTCACACTTGCACATCTTGATCTACGATTGTATGACTTGCTATCTCCATGGATCCACTCTTTTGGTTTTGCAAAATATGAATGCAAGTATGCCTCATTTCATATCCTACCTTGAGCTCCACAAAAGCCTATTAGATGTAGGATGAGGCAATACACATGCCTTGGTGAGGAATACAAACACCACTAGAGCGATTCGAGAGTATCACTTGTGGAACGTGGTTTTACTTGAAAAAAAAATCCTTTGAAAACTTCCGGAGAATAAAAAGCAAGACAAGGGAAGAGAAAATAAATGCTCTATACACCGTTCTCTCTCTCAACCGCCCAAGGTAAAGTGAAAAGCACAAAGCCCCATGAGGACTAAGGGGAAGGGTGAGTTACCATTGCCAACTTATTCAACTCAAGGATGAGTATCTTTGTTATACACTTGGTACCTTTAAGAAGTAGGCATTATAGCAACTCCCGATCAACAACCTAAAGTTCCACTACTTGCTCTGGACGAGCAAGGGGTAAGCTTGGGGGACTTGTTGACTGGTCGTTACGACCAATTTCGACCGTCAATTAGTCAAATAAATGAGAAGGACTAGGCATGTCTTACACGCATTTTACTTAGAAATAACCTAGTTCCACTTGTACCTCTAGATTTTTAGTGTGCAGGTGGATAATGATGAATTCCAGTGCCCCGAGGCGACAAATCAACACTTTTACAAAACTTCCATTTCGCCGCGGGAATCAACTCCAAGATAAAAGGCCAATGACCACGAAATCCAACACAAAGAAGGCCACAAGCAACCGGAACAAAGACCAACATCCAAGTGGGGGAGCCAACTCGCCAAAGCCCAGCCTCAGAGGGGCCAGACTCAGCTCGGCCGAACCCACCAGGGTGGTTCGGCCGAACCAGCCCGGTGGCCCCCCGGCCCACTTTTCTCTCGACGGTTTGCCCACCGCCTCCGGAGGTCGGTTCCACGCGCATTAAATGCCACCGACCTACGAAACCGCCTCCAGGAGCCGACCTTTCAAGCCTATATAAGGAGGGGTACCCCCCTCCTTAACACACACACAACAACACAAGGATCATTCTCTCCTCACACTAGAAGTTTAGAGGCTTTCTAGGTAGTGCTAGGCTTAGTAGTGGGCTGCCTCATTGCTCCCAAGGTCTTGTGGAGAATTGGGTATAGCTCTTGTATCCTCTCTTTGTAAGACTTGATCTTTTATATATGGAATACTTTCGTTTATATCCTTGTCATGAGCTTGACAGAGTAGTCATGATCTTGCTTGATCGTTCATCGTTCGTTCATATGAGTTCATCGTTCGTTCTTCGTTCTTCATTAATAGAAGATGAACACATATCGAATGTTCTTCGTTCGTTCATACTTGATCATCGATTACTCTTGATCTTACTTGGTTGATTGCCGTTCGTCGCTCATTCTTGAGCGACGAACGCCTTTGCATGACTTAGTGCTAGCTTTGATCCTTTCGTCCGGCTTATGCTAGTTAGACTAGTGTTCTTATGAATAGGCTTCGGGTTCATCAGTCCCGCAAGGGTGCTCTAGATTTACCACCATGTCGATCCGTAGGATTGGGGTGCCTCGAGGGATCTAGAGTTGTGGTTAGTGACGCCGGCATGGTGCCGGGGTTATCTACCCACCTTTGAATGTGCTTCGTGTCCCACGGTTTGTAGAGGTAGGTGACAAGAAGTGACAGCCTTGTCATCCAAAGTAATCCTCCACGTTCGGGCATGGCATAGGAGTCTAAAAGGCCGGAGTCGCGAGGCGGACCTCGCGTAAGACGGATCTCCCGATGATGCCTAGGCATTAGACGCTTACTTGCGCTTGCATGATCTTGGATGTTAGGTAGAAGCTGCGCACTCATATGAATGTTGTATCATTAGGAGCAGTGGTCTCGCTAGTCTAGTTTAGCTTTATCTAGGATTTCCTCTATCCCTTTTATTAGAGAATGCATTGCCTTGGTGTGTGTCACACTATCCTCAATTTATTGCTCCTAACCCCTGCATTGGAATGTGATTACTTCATCACTCTTTTGTAACACCATGAGCATAAGTACTCTTATCAACCATGTCTTCCTTTGGGAAAATATAAATACGATACCCTTGAATACTCTCGGGTGAAATGCTACAACGGGTTATCCGTCCGCTTGCGGATATTCATGACCCACCTTATAATACATATCTAGTACTTGTACTCGGATGTGGATTATTTGGTTAAATAGTGCAAGTGACTTAAACCCTTGGCTCTCCCGCGGTCACGTGTTTCTTTCCGCGTGACCTTAAGAGATGCCAACGGATACGTTCCCGTTGGA
>JAUNZO010000828.1:0-59299 GCA_031894775.1 Chloris gayana | reverse complement strand
TTTCGTTCTGCATACTGCACAGCCATCCATACGGAACATGCAGAAGCAAAGACCTTGGCTCCAATATATGAACTGTGTCATGGCGCGTCAAGCCTTCACTTTATTTGCCCCCAAAAAGCTCGTCCGCATCATATGTACAACATGCTTGAATTAAAGCTGGCCGTCATAATGGACCTCCACACATTACTTGAATCGGCAAGAATTGCATAGATGTAGGTAGAGACATCCTCGCGCCGGCGTAGCTTCCTCCTGCGGTGGCTCTAGCGAGAAGGCGCGTCACGTGACGCGGCCTGATCGGCGCTCGTCTGGGCGACACCGTCTAGGGCAGGTCCCTGCCGGTATGGTGCTTGGGGTCGCCCTTCTTTTGTTATTAGGTTAAGGGAGTCAGCAGTGGTCCTTAGACCGCCACTAGCGCCCTTTTTAAGGAAAGTACTACCTAGCATAGTCGTGGTCTCCTGACCGTGACTAAGAATGTAATTAAGTAGTGACAGAGGCCCAGTGACGCTTTTGGTGTCCGTCACTACGGCCACGTTTGGCCTCACGCTATAGAGTGGAATTCTAGTAATGAATAGATCCTCCCTAGTAAATGTGCTCTTCCTTCTTCTTTGGCTTCCATGGATTTCAACCACACATTCTCTCCATCTGTCCACCATCCTTGTCCAATGGTCCCAACAGCATAAACTTGGACCCGAGGTCTAGGGACGTGTTCACTAGTTGATGTCCCAGGGAGTTAGGTTAATGTGTGCCTATATTAATTCTTGATCGGTCATACTGTCGTCAGCTACAAATGGAATTTGTTCACAACATAAACTCGGACATGCGGTCTACAGACATGTGTTAACTAGTGGATCTCCCAAGGTTTAGCTGCTGTAAAAAAATACTAAAAAAATCATGCACGACTTTGTATCGTATGCTAATGGTAGAATATTGTATACTACGTTATATTCTCAGCAGAATCTTGTGATTATATGTAACATAGATATATAGTTTCAAATATGTCATGTTCGTTTCAAGAGAAATAGTATATCGTGTCCTATCGTAGACATGGCTAAGTTAAGTTCAAATTACCCTTTCCATTATGCCATGTTGTTTTTTTGTACATCAAGTAGAAATACTAACCTAAATATGTATTGCTTACAACAACTTGAATACGGAGACGATTTCAAGGCCACACCACAAACCCATCATGGCAACAAAGTAGCAGGTACAACAACAGATCCCGACACAACTTTTGTTGGCCGTTGTCAGACAGGGAAACTCTTCGGCTTACTTTTTAGTTTGTGGAACTGAAACATTATGCAATCATCCCTCAGCCACTGAAAATCTCCATATGTAGAATCTGAGCCTAGAATGTGACAGACCCTCACACTACTAGAATGGAACTATGCAAAAAGGGCAAAATGACACTTCAATAATGGACGTAGTGGCCGTCATTACGTCGACGTTATTGCCGGCTCTCCACAGCAATAACGGCTACAGTTAGCCCGTTAGTGCAGTGCCAATTTTCAATAACGGGCATGCTAATGTCAGTATGCCCATTATTAGAAATAGACACTACAATAACGGGCATGCTGATGTCATGATGCCCGTTATCGCATGGTCTATTTTCAATAATGGCATAATGACATCAGCATGCCCCACTATGGAAAAATATCCATGTTTGTAACACCGATATTAGGTTGTACACAGGAACGAGAGTAAATGTCGCTCATATTGTACATAAAATACCACGATCAACATGTTGTCCAAGGGTGTTTAAATTGTAGAAGATGCAACATAAGGAATATCTGTCCTAACATCATTATTTTGTTCATGGATGTTGCCGTAAAAAGTTAAAAAGTTTTGCACAAGTTGTCACCTATGTTGCTTACTAACGAGACAATCTCTGGAGAAGTTTCGGAGTTGATGAGAAAGATTCTATATGATTTGGAAACAATTCGACAGTCCAATTTGATTTTGAAGGTAACCCTGTTTTATGTAGATCACACATCACATGAAATATGTTATGGCAAAGTTGTAGTATTTTTCTTATTCGTTTGAATTTTTAATTTTTTTTGAATATAGTGTTTTAGTAATATAAATTGAAATTGAGCAAAGAAATGTATAAATTAAAAAAATATTTTTGTTGATCAAGCCTCAGATATGAAATCTGCACCTACGACTGAAAAGCAAAGCCAGACCACGGGTAAGGGTTTCACTAGAACTGTCTCCACCGTGCATGTCGTGGCCCCTTCCAGCCATCCCTTGGCCACTTCTCCGTTGTGCGCTCCTGCTACATGAGAATTGTGTGTATCATCTCTATTTGGGTTGTGGATTATCAGTTCCATTCCCATTGTTGCACGTCGGAGTCCATGTAATCAGCTCTATCAGCTTTGCTGTCCGTGTAATCTATACCGGCGTTGGGTTAGTAGTGCCTTTCTCTGTCGATGCTTTGGACTCCAATCACTGTAATAAAATTTAGAAGCTTATTATATCTTGACACTGCATGAAGGAAATTATGTTAGCTACAAAGCTGGTTACATTAATCCGTGTGTTCCCTTTTCATTGGTTTGTTTGTGTCATTGCGAGTCAAAGATTCATTACACATATTTTCCAAGCAGTGCCTAAGACCTTATTTGTTGACAATGGAAATGAGTTAGGCCGGTGTTGTACTCCCTCTGTCCTAGTTTATTTGTCGTTCGGAAGTGTTTTGAGGTGTCCATATTCATTGAATGTTCAATGAATCTGGACAATGCCACATCATCTAGGGCGTAAGTGTAAGAAAAAATAAGCAGTCATAATTGAATCTCAAAACAGGGGTAAACGTTCAATTGCCTCAAGTATATGAGGCCCAACTAATGATTAAAATGTTAACGCCCACAGTAGCTGGAGAAGACCTAGTCTATGCATATATAGTTCAGTGCTGATATCGGAATCACAAACCACGGTGGAATGTAGCTTTCCAGTTTCAATAGAATCCGCTTAGAGGTTCAACCTGAATTTTTAATACCTTTATTAAACACAATTTAGTGATAACAACATTTAGCTACAACTACTACCAAGAGTTGGAACAGATCGAGTCAACCCTCTCTCATCAAATCTATTGGGTGAAACTGATGACCTGCTTTTTTATCCTATCCTACTCGCCAATTACGTTAGGAAGATGAATTCTTTCTAGAACAGTATATCAGTGTACTGTATATGATAAAACACATTCCAACAAAATATATGATATTTCTTAAATATTTTATGAATAAGACAAATGGTCAAACATAATAAAAAAGTCAACGACGACAACAATTTAGTAAGGGAGTAGTATTTGTATTGGAATGAGAGACATGCAACTTAATTATATTACTCGTGTTGCATTATTCCATGTTCTTGACTCATAATGAGTACAACATCTAATTAGAGTTAGAGATGAGAGAAGTATCACATACGTATGCATAGCGTCTCTGGTCAAGCTAGGTATTAGTTAAGGCAAAAATTGTCACATACGGTAAATTAAGCTAATGGCCGGCAATGTATATCGCCATCCGAGCATGGGTTGGAGCAGGAAATATGTTAGGTTAGTGTTGGTATAATCCATCATGCCAGGGACCATAGAGCATGGAAACAAAAAGTTGGGCTTTTTTTAACTAATAGTCGTTTTCATTTAGTACTTCGTCTTTGGTCAATGTTATCTCGTATGGTTACAGTTCTCTAACACGGATATTTGTACAATGAATCATTGTACCCATGCCTGCATATTGTGCATGCCGAAGGTAACGGCTGATGGGGTCGCTGATACATGTGGTTGGATGCTGACTCTGGCAGTATTTTTATGCACAATGGCCGGGAGCTCAACAACTGACGAGCGGGATTGTGTGAAAGAATAAATGATGAAGTTAATTGGTAATCTTATATTTTACTTTTTGTTCGATCCATCCATACATTTAAGAAAAAGATTTTATTGATATTACCTACAACCATATATGTTGTTTGGATGGTTTCCATGTTCCTTTTTTATTACTAAAATTGGAACAAAGTAGTTCCTTCCCGACCGAGCTGGAAACCTCTATTTCAAGATTAATACATCTGCTTAAGTAATAGTATGTTTAAAACGGCTTGTTTATTGATCATGAATCACAAGACACGTGAAGCATATGTACATATATAGCATGGAGTCATTCTTGATCTTTTGACAGTTCTTAGTTATCAAGCTTCTATGTTCACCTTATCTACAAACCTCTACAATTTAGAAAAAAATATGAACATTCCAATATCTCAAATAAATAGAAAATGGAGTAGATTAAAATGGCAACCGCATCTAGTTGTCGCTAAGAGAGCCATGTGCTACATGCATCTATTTGTTGGGGTGGAGAAAGGCATCCAGGCGCAACTAAAAGCTATATGTTGACATATATTTTTTCTTATCTAAGCCCGTAGCTACCTTAGAATACTGCATTTCATTTAATTCCCAATTTATGCTTTTTGAAGTATAAGAATAAGATTGGTAAACGAAACTAAAGTTCTTGTGGTTCAATAGAAAATGGTAAAACAACTATTTTCTTCAATTCCATTTCATTGATGTTGGTTAGCTTAAATTTGTGCTAACCAATGTCTACTATATAAACCACAAGTGGAGGTGTTCCTTATGATGCTTTTGTACATATAGTACCAGAAACCATGAGGTAAAAAATCGGAAAACTGTATATTTTTTATGGCCATAACTCGGTCAGTTTAAGTTTTAACTCATTGTTGTCCTAGTTAGTTTATTTGTTTTTCAGAAAAAAAACTCATGAGATAAAGCGAACCAGGAATGGGTCATAGTATCACTAGTACGACAACACGCATATTGTGCGGTGGAGCATCCTTGGATAAGGTAGTGTTATCGTAAAATATCCATAACTTGCTGTTTTAATTAGCTCGCAAGCTTGATTCTAACGCCAAAAGGATCTGGTAGTCAAGATTTAAAATTGTGATCTTATGAAACATTAGCGGTTGGCCGGCTTCGTCATAGCCGGAGTTGAGCAAGATGTTGGCACTACGGCTTTTTCTATTGGTATAAAAAACCAAATTCGCATGCGACTTCCCACCATATAAGGCACCTTAATTTCCTTAGTCAATACAGTTGCCTCGAATGTTGCAAAGGTTCTATAGGTGTTATCTAATAAGAGCAAGTTTAATGATTTCTCCGGCAGCCGACTCCAACACGCGATGAAGTGGTGCGTTTTAATGGTGGGTCCCGCTAGAATTTAATGCTCTGCTGCTCCTTCAGCGAATAAGAGCAGCGCTCACACCTCTACACCAGCGACTAGCGGGTGCTTCGTGAGAAGCCGGCGCGCGTTCTCTCTCCTGCTCCACGTCAGATTATGCCGGCTTACAACCGATCATAATAATTGCTCTAAGAACTGAATCACTGGTACTAGAAAACAAAGAGTCCTGTAACCGTGTGAGATGGACATTTATGGCTCAAGCTACTCCCAACAGTATGACAGTACATGATTCATCATTTGACTTTCTTGAACATAAAAATCTACTATATAGCTTTTACTATCAACATGTATAATGAACTACTCCCTCCGTCCACAAATATAGTGCTTATTAGCTCATTGTGCAAAGACAAAGGAGAAAATTGCTCCTCTTAATTGTGCATACAATTCCAATTAAACTCTTCATTTTAGTGGCTTAATAGTCGTGCTAATTAGTTACGCATGCAAATCTCACACTATGGTCCCATCATGCAGCCAATCACCTCCACCTCCTCACCTCCCACATACTCATCTTTTGCATGCATGCCTATTTAATACTAATTAAGTCTAATGGTTGCACAAAAAAAACAAGGATCCCAACCATAATACGCACTATATTTGTGGAAAATTTGTTGTCCCTTATATGGACTATATTTGTGGACGGAGGGAGTACATATATAGATTGCTAATTTGTACTCCCTTCATATTTCAATTAGATGTCGTTTAGGACACGATTAACAAATACCAAGACGTGATTAATGAGCAGATAAGGTCAGTCTCAGTAGAGAGTGTCATCGCATAGTTACCAAGAAGAAATTCATAAGAACCCTACTAGTGGAGGATCATGGTGATGACACTCATCTCTCATCCCAAGAATGGTGCCAGCGGAGGGTCATGTTGGAGAATGACATCTAAGGCCACTCTAAGTGCATAGTTTTATCTCACACTTACCAAGAGTGTCACATCAGATTTGGAGATATAATTTGGTGGATGAAATAACCGCTCTCAATGCATGGTTTCATCTCACGATTTCATAGACAACTTGTAGCATTAAATTAACATGTATTTGTTGCGATAGGATTGGTTAAAATTGTTATGATGAAACTTTATGTTCTCAATGGGAGTTTAATTAGAGTTTCATACCTATGACAGTGCCAAATGAGATCTCTTTCATATTAATTACTTTACCATGTCATCACTTCAGCTGATATAGCGCCTCATTCAATGCTTATAAAACTCGTACTCGAGAGTGGTCTTATGTATCACTTAAATTTTTCTTCTAGTGACCAATAGGAATCGCTTAATGTGTAGAGACGAAACCCGAACCCTCTCAATAGAGTTTCATTTTAGTTTCAAAGTTTTGGTAACCGTGTAAACCAAGTTTCATCTATGTGAAACCCAATTCTTCTCTTTCCTAATAAATTCTATGCCACATCATCAGATTTGCTTACATGACATACTATTTAATGCAAATGAAACTTGCATTGAGAATGACCTAATTGTAAAACTCTCCAACAGCCAGAACGACATCTATTGACAGTATGGAGAGAGTATGGTTTAGACCAGTCTTAATAGAAGTTTCATCGACACAATTACCTAAAGTGACACCTCATATAAAAATGTTTAAAATTAGGATGAAACACCCTCTTTCAATGCATATTTTCATATATTGTTGTTTTTAGGTTACATACAAGACACAAGCTATCTAGGTAACAATGTATACTGAGTTTCATCCTCATAAAACTTATTTCACATCTCTCCTCATTAATACACTGCCACATCATCAAAAATGCTTACATGACACTCTATTTATTATCCATGAAACCCCTCACTAAGGCTAGTCTCGAGTGGGGGTTTCATGGACAATAAATAGAGTGCCATGTAGGCATTTTTGGCGATGTGGCAGTGTATTAATGAGGAGAGAGGTGAAATGAGTTTCATGAGGATGAAACTCTCCATACACAGTTACCTAGACAACTTGTATCTTGCATGTAACATAGGACACAACAATAGATGAAACTATGCATTGAGAGAGGGGTGTTTCATCCTAGTTTCAAACATTTTTAGATGACGTGTCACTCTAGGTAACTATATCCATGAAACTTCCATTGAGACTGGCGACCTTATTACTATATTTATCATAAACATTAATTTTAAAAGATATATTATTTCAAACAAATTATCTCGGGATAGATGCGCCAGGACTATAAATGTATCACCATAGTAATGCCTCTGTGCGACAAGTCACACACAACATGAACCTTACGTCCTCTATTAATATTTTTTTCTTTCATCCTGGCTTCGTTGAAAAGGATCAACCCAAGGATGTTGGTATTCTTCCAATCCAGCTGCTAGTAACTGGGTGTTGCTCCCTTTAGAGACACCACAAAAGAATGCCACGAGCCAGTTGGACATCATAAATAACTAAGAATATGGTATCCGTTGCTTCTAACACAGCACTACACATTATTGGTAGAATTAGTCTCGAGGGTGTGTTACTGACTGACTATCTAATCTATTTGAAAGAAATCAATGACTTGGAGTAAAATTTCAGTAGTTTCCTTTCTATCTCATGCTATATTGAAAATCAGGATGGGGTCCGGGTACACTACAGCAAATCTAGCACTTGTAATCAGGATGGGGTCAGGGTACACTACGGCAAATCTACCTTGTGCCGTGTGCCAGACAAAAGGGAAAAATAAGTTAAATTCTATCCACAAAAATAATTATAATCTATTGTATTACATAAATGTAGGGAAAAATAAGTATAATAAAACAAATAGCTACAATATAAGAAAAATGATTATAATCTAGGAAAAATAATTAAAATCTAGGCAATTTATCAATTACCCCACCCTCCTCTCTCTCTCTGATACATGTCTAGATCCAAATATAGATCTTTAAAATTTCAGTATATAAAGTCCAAAATAATACCATGAGAATGAAGAGATGGAAACAATGAGTTTAATATAAACAATATATGTCATCTTTATCATGCAACATTTTGGTAAAAAAACAGCTTCAAACCCTAGGAATACTTGAGCTATCAAAATGGGAGTAAACTAGTTCTAAACAGAAAAACATGGATCGACATGGATTTACCTCCTAGAATAAATTCCTTGATAAAATAAACAGATTGAAAAAATGCCCTATTGTTATTTTGATTTTTCCCACCGTCGTACGGACACAATCTCCGAGAAACACGCGCTATAGTGAAGTAGTCGGGAGGAAAGGGACGAGCTGCATGTTATATACGTGACATTTTTAATAATGGGCATGCTGACGTCTCCAGATGGACGATGTTAGAAATCAATTTCTAATATCGGCCGCATGGCATCACGAAGAGCCGATATAATAAATCAATTTTTAATAACGGGCGTGTTTCTTCATCACGGTCGACCGGTATTGCAGTGGCATTATGTGATAACATCCGATTGTGAAATCACTACCGGTCGTTATTACATTGGCCATTTTTAATAATGGGCGGCCAATATTACAGGGTGACATCCTACTGTAGTGTCACCACCCTGACGGCGTCAACGCTGAACATTATTGTAGTGACAACTAAAATAACGTGGCTCTGTGATGACATCATATAGGGCGCACTATAACAACGATTATATAATTACTCGTTATATTCAGGAAAATGTGAGGCGACACTTGAGGGCACAGGTGTAGTAGTGCAAAACCGTTGCATCATACCATTTATGAAGTTAGTAATACATAAAGTATCCCTGCACTAACAACTGAAGCGATAGAAGAGGAAAAAAAAACAGAAGCGGCTGACGACTCGCACACACACTCCTCCCTGCCGCCACCTCCCCCTCTACCGGCCGATGGCGGGTTCGCCCTTGCCGCCACCTCCTGTACCGCCACCGTTGCCTCCTGAGCCCGCGCAAGCCATGCGGTCTAGAATAAAAAAGGGCAAATAAAGGATCCATTGTTAAGTTCTGGGTACGATAGGAAAGTTGAATCTAGCAGCGGTAAATAAAGGATAAGAACTTAGAACACAGGCAAATAAGGTATTAACTAAAATATTTATGAAACAATCTAACAAGAAACTAACAAAATTAGGCTCAAACTAAATTTTTGGATTATGAAATGTGGAGGCTCGGGCTATATAATGCATAAACCAAATTCAGCCCATTGTTACAGGTTTTTATATTGTGGAATATGGATTATACAATCTATTTTCTATGGCCATTACTCGGTCGGTATGAATTTGTTAACTCCTTGTGGTCCTTGGGAGACTATTTTATTTTCGGAAACAAGCTGTCAAGAGATAAGGTGAATCTGGACCGACCATACTAGGATCATATTACGGCAAGATGATGTGTGTTAGCGTCCTGCACAAGCTAGTGTTATCGTACAATAACAAAAACTTGCAGTTTAGCTGGCATGCTCGATTCTAACGGCAAAGGATCTGCTAGTCAAGACTTAAAATTGTCATCCTATGTAGATAGCAAATGTCTTAATATCCTGATCATGGTCAATTCAGTTTTATTTTTTAAATGCGCATGTGTTTCTTTGGTATGAACAGCTCAGATGGAACTTCCCACCAACGCATCTTTCTATTGGTCAATTCAGTTGCATGAATGCTGAAAAGGTTCTATTCGTGGTAATAAAAAAATGAATAGTCGTGTAGCCATGTCAGATGTGCATTTATGCCTTCAAGCTAATCCCATCAGTAAATGATAGACCATTTTGATTTTCTTTAAAAGAATTCTACTAGCATCACTATCAATATATACAATGAACTGCATATATATATACTCTCCCTCCTTACCAATATATATAGCCTATTACAAAGAAGCAAAAATAAAAAATTATACTCCCTCCTTTACTAAATTGTTGTCGTCATTGACTTTTTTCGTGGTGTTTGACCATTCGTCTTATTCAAAAAATTTCTTCAAATACAAAAAGTAATATGCTACATTTCAAGTTTCTTTAGTGATAAAACATATTCCAACAAAATATATGATATTTATTAAACTTTATTTGAATAAGACAAATGGTCAAACTTAACAAAAAAGTCAACGGCGACAACAATTTAGTAAGGGAGTAGTATTGTGTATTTCTATTTAACAGCATTAATCTTTGAGCATCTTTATGGTACACACTACTACCAGAAAATACTAATATTACTAGTACTAAGTACTACCAGTACTGATAATCCAACGGTCTAGATCAAATATTCTTATAGTAATAGTAACACTAGTATTCTAAGATACTACTAAATTAGTAGGGTGTTTGTCTCAAAAAAATTAGTAGGGCGTTATCGAAAGAAAATAAAATAATAAAATTTTTAGATTTATCTACTTATATATGAAAGATGCAAGCGACTACAGCTCATTAAATGTTAATTCTCTCCACTCTCATGCTGCCACATCATCTCAATAATTTTCACCGTTTTTATGCCAATTCTCTCAACTCTCATACTGTCACATCATCTCAATAATTTTCACCGTGATGCTTGAGTCTCAGTTGTCCATCTATCAATTAGCAATTCAGATCTATCAAATCCAACACCGAACATAGATGTTCCAATCTTTTTCTCTACTTATTTTTTAACAATAATACTTAGCATCACATATTATTAAGGAATTCCGCAGCAAAGCGCGGGTATCACCTAGTTTTACTAAGTAATGGCGAAGGCGAGCGTGAGCGGCGGCGAGTGCAGGAACATGGGCCGAGGCGAGGGAGTGGCT
Source organism: Chloris gayana (assembly GCA_031894775.1). Lineage (NCBI taxonomy): Eukaryota > Viridiplantae > Streptophyta > Magnoliopsida > Poales > Poaceae > Chloris > Chloris gayana. The sequence continues at coordinate 48,378 of JAUNZO010000828.1, read as the reverse complement.
GAGATGTGGGAACGTTAATAAAATTTAAATGGTGTAATTATTCTAATACGCTTAGCAGTATCGTCATTAATATTTTACTCAGTACTGTACCGTAAAACTCCTCTAATCTTTCTCATCGCTTGTGCATGTTGCAAGTTAATGCATCAATTAGCAATTGGCGATTGTTTCCATACTAATTAATGCCTCCTTTAGAATGGAGGAAAAGTACATGAATTTTGAAGGATTCATTCCCTACAGGAAAAATTCCTATGAGAACCTTCATAATGCAGGATTGAATCCTATCAAATCCTTCAAAATTCCTATGGAATACTTTATTCCATGTATGTTTTGGAGGAAAATAAATAGAGATCTAACCTCTTGTTAAATTCCTATAAGTCTATCTCTCTCTCTTCTAATTTGTGTTTTTTTCCTATGTTGCTACCAAACACTTGCTAGGGAAATTTTTTACGTTCCCAATTCCTGTAGGGTTGCAATTGGTGTCGAACTCAATTCTTGTGTTTTTCCTATTCCTATGTTTTCAAAATCCTACGTTCCAAAGGAGACCTAAACAGTTTTATGTGTGGCGTCTGTGCTTGTTTTTGGTCTTTGAGCCTGATGAAAATATGCATTATATATTGGGAAGGAGAAAGCGCATATTTATCGCCAATAATAATCTTAAAGATACATTATTTTATACAAATTAGGCTTGGGGATGACATGCGCCAATGTGTGCCATGACTTAAAAGATATCGCGTTGTCTCTGTGACCAGTCGCACACGTCATGAACTCTACGCCATCTATCAATATATTTCCGCTTTCATCCGGCCACGTGTGAATGATTAGACCCAACGGCATTGGTAGCGTGTTTGACAACCTACTATGTGGTTCTTTCAACCTAGAAAGATACTACAATAGAATGCGGCAAGGCAATTGGACATCGTAAACTAAAATTATGGGAATCCTTTTCTTATTTTAACCCATTTTTATCTAAAATTTTACAAAATACTTCCCTCGAACTAAATTTTCAGAATCTGGCCTCTTTTGATCGTGCCAAACAACATGGCGTGACACATGGATACGGTCACGCCAAAGGGTTTGGCGTGACAATATCTGACCTTACAAAATCTATACGTGTCAAGCCTATTTTCCTACGTGTCATTTGGTCACGCTATAGTGTTCGGCATGACCATATTTATGTGTCACGCCATATTGTTTAGCGTGATTAAAAGGGCTAGATTCTGGAAAGTTCAAATTATGGTGTACTTCTGACACCTCTCTGACATTTGCAGAACAAGTCTGCCGGTGGTATTTTGACTATCAATTTCAAGGACAGGTGAGGCTTCGAGGAAATTTCAGTAGTTTTGTGTATACGTTATGCTATATTGAAAATTAAGATGATTGCACGGTAGGATCATTAATTCCCTTATGCGTAGCGTACGTGAGGAAACCTACATCTGTAGCAGTTGATTGTATACATTCATGCCCAAATGTAAGTCCGATTAATTATAATCCTTAGATTTCCACAACAGATGCAAATACATGAGCAAAATTAATGCATCCAGAAAGCCAATAAACACAGAGAAACAACAAACAAGAGGCCATTAACATAAGAAGGTAGCCCCCAACCTCTCTCATTTTGGCCGTACTGTTTAGGTTCGGTGGTCAGCTGCTGTCACAACAATGTTTAGGACAACCGCATGCCTGCCGGCTATTTGTAATTTAGTTGTATATCAACTGAATGTCACGATGTCATTTTCCAATAATAATGTCATAAACCATGACGTTCGCATAGTTATGGCACATAGTATTTACTGTTCATCAGGGAACACGGATTGGTTAAATCACCGCTTTCTGTAGTTGATTGTCCAGTGTTTTTTTATAAATCCCATTTATTTTGGACATAAGAACACGAGCTTCCCATACCTGTTTTTGTTTTGTTATATTTTTATAAAGGTCATGGTGGTTAATTTGTTGACAAATAATAGAAATAAGCTCTAGTACCTTAATCGGGACCAAGCATGGTTTTTGGGAAGTAACTTTGGGTCAGATGCGTGGAAAACCTAAGAGAAGTTTCACAAAATGAAATAAAGGAGGTATTTTACTGGTTGCTAAAAATCGTAACTTCTCTGTGCTCCTACCCCTGTATGTGGGACATTAAACTAAGGAGAAGTTATTTTGCCGAATATATTTGTAACTTCTGCTATGCAGTAGAAGAGCTAAACATTTTTGAGGATTGGGAGAGCCTTTTTTGAGGAGTTGCAGCCCAACCAACACAGCTTATTTTTTTAGATAATGGAAAAGTTCCAGCTGCTGGACCTAGTAAAAGGTACACAAAGCCAAACCAACACAGCCTATTAGCCTATTATCGTATTAAGTGCAAACTAAATTACCGAATTGAGCTGATTGTCTAAATTGATGTTCAACTCGAGATTGCCGTTCAAATTAGGGTCCTCCACAATTGAACATGGCGGTGCCAAATTGAGCTCGAAAGCTCTGATGTCCATTTCAAGCTCGATCATCCGATATTGATCTTTAGGAACACAAGAGAAGGATGGTGAAGTGGAATTAAGAAGCGCTTGGGTGCTGTGCATCATTGGCCATACTGCACTGTGGTAGGCTGCAGGTTTCCTCTGAAACCAAGGACACCCCTTTCCCTGCGTGTGGTAGACACAGTATATATGTGGCATGGAACCAAGAGGTGGGAACCAAAGACCCCCATAGTACTATTGTGTCGGAAGTCAAAGGCATGGGTAACTAAGATTGAGGGACAGCAAGCAACCATTGTGGTCGAGGCAGGTACGAACTGCATCAGTTGTGATTGTTAAACACACCAGACCTTGACCTGGAGAAGAGGGATAAACAGAAGAAGACCCATCGGTAATAAAATCGTTGTGTCTCCTTCGTACTTGAGCACATTACGCCGGCCAGATCATCCCTCATCTTTAATTTATTTTTTTATAAATATTTAACATTGCCAGTGTAGTAACATGAGATCCATTATAGCAATAATTAAAGATGAAAGTTAGAGAGAAGAAGGAAATAGTTACCCCGAAGATAAATTTATATATCTGCACATAGGTAAGGTTGGCAAAATTGCTTTTCCTCGTGATGTGTGTCCTTTCCAGTTTCTATAGCTAGCAGGGACGGAGCTAGGGGCATTTTGTGCCACTAAAATTGACAAACACCACAAATGGTTAGAGATGCAATGTGTTTATGAGATAGATGCCCCATTGTTAATTTTACTTAGCTCCGCTGCTCATTGCTCACAGCTAGCTCCCAAGCTGTAGATAGTCATATGGCTGCCACTTTATATATGTTTTTAAACATGAGACTGTACTTTTCCATGCCCATGTAATTTCAAAATCCCCCTCACGGCATGAAACAGCGTTACACTGGTCCCCTACCTCTACTTTACATAGGGTCCCCTCTGCTTCCCGGTCCCCATCTGGCACCGCTCCTCTGCTCCCAGGCGAAGCTCGGACGAGGCGGCACCCTCTGCTCCAGGCACCGCCAAGGCGGGCCGCGCGAGGCGAGCGGCATGCGGTGCTGGCCACGCTGCACTGACCCGCCATCCTCTGCTCAGTGCCAGGGACGCCTCCCTACCCTTGAACCACGCTGCCCTTGCCCTCCAGCCTCGATGCGTCGCACCAGCGCCGGCCCTCAATCCACGCCCAAGCTTCACTGGCCATGGCGAGGACACGACGCGGGACCCGGATCTGGAGAAGGGCGCGTCGCCTCCACCTTCCTCCACCCGGATCTAGAGAAGGCTAGCGCGCAGCAGGCTATGCAGGGGCGCGAGGCTGGCATGGCGGGCCGCACGGGGCACGAGACGGCCCTCCAATCGGATCTGCCTGCAAGCGGCGGGTCGTACGCGGAAAGGCGGGCACCCGCGGAGGTGGTGGCACGGTGGCACGTCCTCCCAGCAATCTAGCGCACGGCGGGGTGCGAGAAGGTGGGTTGCACTCGTAGAGGCGGTGGCACAGCGGCGCGTCCTCCGGGTTGTGGCGCAAGCAGGCAGACGCTAGGAGAAGGCAGGTGCGCGTGAGGCGGACGCGAACGCAGCGGTGTGTGATGGAGCGCGCGGATGGAAAAACGATTGTTTTGCATGAATCTTCATATGAACCCCAATCTAGCAGCCTAATTGAGGTAGGCAATCGCATGCTCTTTCGAACATAGATACTATTGCCATTCTAAACAAGAAACCTGTTCTATTCTCCCAAACTGTCTACTGTCTTTGTTTCACTCTGTGGACAAATTGTTGGCTCAATTGACTCAAACTATTCAAGTCGGTGCAATATCTAATACCCTCTTCCAGAAATTTATATTTTTGTTTCTAAAAAAATAAAGTTTCACTTGAAACTTTTGGAAGTTGATGCATAACATAAATTCCAGCAAGTCTATAAATAGATTTGAATTTACAAGATTAGTTACAATTCTACTGTTTGCGACTCAGTCCACGGTTGCTTGCCTTAACCGGCTAATTAGCTAGTGACGTGTTTTAAAATGCTTAGTCAAGTGTAACCATGTTTTGTATGTCCCGTTTCCGCCAATACCACTTTCAGCTAGTTTGTTTTATTGACATGGTAAATCCAAAATGAGCAGTTAATAATCTTGGACACATGGACTCTGTTTTATATTTGAACCGGACAACTTTATACGAAATGCAATTTTCTGATTTAGTGGTTGTGCCAGAAACGGAGGTTCTCAACTGGTCGATGTATATTTTTTTTAGATATGTTAGGGTAACATCTACATATATAATATTTTTGAGGAAAGTGTGCATATCTTAGTTCGAGACTGTTCTGCCACAGAACAACGGAATTAGTCCACAGAACAAAGGGAGGACAAGGTCAACCGTCGATGTATTGTTGCAAGGATAGTGTCGATAGAACACGATGTATATGTCAGAAGGCAGTCGTCAATTTCATGGTCTGCGAGGCTGACAAGATGAGTATGTCCTAATTGAACTGCCAGCGTTACTATATTTTCTTAAGTGATCTAATTAATTGAATTAACCATCGTTGATCTGTATTGGCCCCCAGTCGTTTTCTCGTCCATCATGTGTCGAGTTAAGTGCATACAGGCATGGCCCAGGGTGGGTTATATGTTTCATAAATTTCTAAGTTTCATCCCAGCTCAAATCAATTTTTACCTTTTTCGTTACAGAGCTGTTCAAAGAATCAGCAACTGTTTTTACCTAGTACTGGCTTCTGGCAGCCCAACTACTAGCTGCAGATGTCTGCTACAATCTGTAGGTCAAATTGTGCACCCACATGCTTGTTTTACAACAAGTCATGAAGCTGCTCCCGGGAAGCATATGTGAACTGTTGCAAGTCATGAAGTTGCAACTTGAAGGTTGTTTTTGAACTATATTGTTTCTAGAGTTCAGTTGCTCTCCCGCAACTGCCGTGTTGCCTGTAAGTTTCAAGGTAAACGCCGTTCGATGTAACAACTACCGGCACTGCGTGTCCTATTCCTTAACTTGTTGCTTATCTGCTGAAGCAACTTCTAGGTTTGGGCTACGCGCGATTTGTTGATCACGTCATGAGTATTCAATAGTCAAGTTTTTTTTGTTACTATTAATGCTAACATAGGCGTTGGTTAAGTTGCTATATATAACCCATACCCCAGGCAAATCGTACTTCACGCTTTGAACCAAAAGAAGAGAGAACTTGAATCAGTATAATCAGTAATGACGGAGAGCAGTAGCCAGCGACCACTCACCAAGTTGAAAGCAGGAGATTACATCCCTTGCGGCAACTGCGGGCGGACCTGCCACAAGAATCATTTCATGTGCGAGGTCGACTCTAGGACACTCCACGTCTGCTGTGCCATATCTAAGGGTTACACTGTCGAGGGCGTGCAAGACAACATAGAAGACAATACATTTGCGGTCAAAGAGGTCATCAAGGAACAGAATATCAAGTGCCAGCATATGAGATGCAAGAACAATGGTGTCCCGGCCATGGAGGGTTTCGTCAACCGCGAGCGCCGAACAGGTATGTACTACCACCCGTGCTGTGCACGCAAGTCGGTGAAGCGCAAGTGCCTGTGCTTGAATAAAGATGCGCCTCCCCCAACTGAAGACATAAGGCCTAGGTAGTAATCCAACCCTTGGATAAGGGCTTCAGCAGAATCCTTTCCACGGCGCATGCAGTAGCCGCTTCAAGGTGTTGCTTGGCGACTTATCTCCATCTGTGCGTGTTTTTGTGTCGATCGACTGTGTCGTTGTGATTTGCTGCATGCATGCTTTCGTTCTTATTCAGGTCATCTGCAGGTAACTTGTTCTTGCAACATTGTTATCCAGCGTGTCCTGCTTCGTGTGAGTTGTGTCGATTTCGATTATGGGCTATTAGTTCTTTTCCTGTCAGTACTGTTCACCTGACTCGGTGTAATCCTGTCTACCTGTGTGTTCGGTTATTATATAGTGCCTTTTTCTGTTCATGCTTTGGAGTCCAACTAAGTACTGAAGTAAATACTAGATTCTGTTGTGTATCTTGAAACGTGCATGCGCGAAATGATGCTCTCTGGCCCAGTTGGCTGTGCATCGCAAGAAGTGGGGCAAGCACGTGTGGCGGTGCTGGAATCCAAAGGCGCATCACAGTACTGATCGAGTGGTCAAAAATTACTAATCCACACCCACGACAAAAGGAGAACCGTTTCCGTCGCACCTGCAGTAGCACCCTTGGCCTCTTATCTTTCCATCTGTGCTCTCCTGTCTATTTGTATCATATACCAGTTTGTTTCCCGTCCGAGTGTGCCGCAGTCCATGTAATAAGCTCTATCAGCTTAATTTGCAGTCCGTATAATCTCGTCTATAACAGAGCTGAGTTTGTAGTGCCTTTTCTGTTGATGCTCTGGACTCCAAGCTGTGTAAGAAAGTCTAGCTACAGAGGTGGCTGCATCACAAAATGACCTCTTTTTTTTTTTGGTTTCGAGTCATGGCGTGTCAAATAGTCATTATACACAGTTTCCAAGCAGTGCCTGAAACCTCAACTTTTTCAATGGAAATGGAGAAGGCAAGTGTTATAACATACTGGGATTGTGGCCTTTGTTCCCCCAATTTTGTACCTCAATTGTTGATTTATCCTCTGTTTTTCAATTTTGCACCATTGCCCCTGTTTTGAAAAAGTCGTTGCATATGCATCGTGGGTCCTACCTTTATGGTAAAAGTAGTAATTGTTTTTATAAATTAGGGGCAACTGTACCACAGTTTTGGTGTAAAGAAACATAATAGTGCAAATAAAAAGAAATAAGGGCAAAGTTATAATTGAAACTCAAAACAGGGGTCAGCGTGTACATGTGCCTCAAGTATATGAGACTCAAATAATGGTTAAAAAGTTATACCCACAATAGCTGAATAACACCTCCTCTATGCGTGTATAGGCCCAGTGCTAGTATTGGAATCTCAAACAAAGGTGCAACGTAGCTTTCCACGGTTTGAATGGAATCCGCTTACATGTTCAACCTACATCTGTAATACCTTTATTAAACACAATTTGGTGGCAACAACTTCTAGTTTACAACTACTTCCAAGACTTGGAACAGAGTCAACCCTCTCATGAAATCTATTGGCTGACAACTGAGATAGCACGCATTTCGATCCTATGCTGCTCGGCAATTTACGTTGGGAAGTTTTTATAGAACAACATATAAGTTTATTTTTATTCGAATGAGACACATGCAACTTATATTACTTGTGCTGCGTTCCATATTCAGCTGTTGCTGGCAAAATGTCTACTTCTTGCCTCCCGGCCAGCCAATTGTAGTGTCGTTCTTTGTCGGGTTAAGTCAAAACTAATTTTTCCAATACAAATATAATGTAAAAAAGATAATCATTGCAGCATCCTATAAGAGATGAGTGAAGTGGCACATACGTACACATAGCATCCCTGGACAAGCCACACATTAGTTAAGGCAAAAATTGTCATCTACGTTAAATTAAGCAGTTGGCCGGCAATGTATATCGTCATCCCAGCAGGGGTTGCAGCAGGAAATATCCTAGTGCTGGTATAATGACAACAATCCTCGACTCCTCGAAGTCTATTTGTTAAGGACATCACACTTGGATACAACCAAGACTCCTCCGTTGTACATATGCATGGTTCAAGGATGAAAATTATAGCACACAATCCAACTTACGCGTCAACAGAATGGAGTAGATCAAGATGACAATCACATCTAGTTATCACTAAGAGGGCCATCCTGTTGGGTACTTTGTTATACTAGTTGCTGACAGGAGAATCCATCCAGGCACAACTAACAACTTTGTTTCACATACTTATTTTCCTTATCATGCCCGTAGCTACCATAGAACTCTCATTTCATTCAATCCATATTTAGGCTGTGTTTGGTTGGGCTATGGCTGTGGAAAAAATGCTATGGGCTGTGGGCCGTGAAAAAAGTAGCGAGTGGGTTATGAGCTGTGAGAAAGCTGAAAGCCGTTTGGTAAAACAGCTGTGGCTTTTCGAAATATACTAGCGAACCCTATTTATCATCATATATACGTACATATATACATACAAATATATGTATAATACATTATATATATTTATTTATTTATATCGTATATATATAATATAACATATATACATGTATATAAATAAATAGATAAATATATAGACGTATACATACATATGCATATGAATTAAAATATACATATACATTTGAAATATATGTATAATATATTTTATTTTTATTTATTTATTTATATCATATATATAATATAACATATATATACATGTATATAAATATAGGAAGTGTTTTTTCTACTCCCGGGTGTAGTTACTCCCATGTGTGTATCTTACAAATTAGGGGGTATCTTTTCATACTTGAGGTTTCTAAATAAAGTATGTATACATACTTGAATTTTAAAAGTGGTATGTAGACATACTCCTTTTTTATAAGAGTATAAATCAAGTATATATCCATACTCCTTTTATATGTAGGAAATACCATATATAACAAGGTGCATAAAAATAATATTTCCACATAAATTTTTTCATGGTTATCATTTTGAAAATTCTTGTTTTAGGTATGTGCACATACTCAAAATGATAAATGGGTATGTACACATACCCAAGGTGGTTTTTTGAACATGGGAGTAACTACACCCGGGAGTAAAATGTAATTACCCATAAATATATATATATATATACATACATACATATACATATAAATAAAAATATATATTTATACGTATAAACATATATATATATGTAAGATATAAATAAATAAATAAATAAACACATAATATTTATATAAGATATATGTATATAAATAAAAAAGTCATATAACATGTGTATTATATGTATATATATACATACATATACATATCTAGGTAATTTCTTCAAACTTGTGAAAGCCAAAGCCAAAAAAAGCACCTCCACACCTGTTTTCAGAAATTGACTAGCAAAAAACTGCTTTTGACTTTGGCTTTTGTTGGCAGCCAACCTCTTTGGTTGGGCTACTGGCTTTTTAAAAAGCCAAAGCAAGAAAAAGCCCAACCAAACACACCTTAATGCTTTTCTACGTAAAATAATTGCAGATTGGTAAACCAAACGAGGTTCACTTCAGCAGTTGAGGTTCACTAGGAAATGGGGAAGCAGCTACGTTCTTCAATGTCATTGTAATGATGTTGGCTGTTGTAAATTTGCGCTAACCAATGTCAACAATATAAACCAGAGGAAGTATTGTTATTGCACCATTTTATATATAGTGAGTCAGCTTGGCCAAATTGAAGTGCCGGAAAAATCTTCAGGTCGAATAGCAGAAAACTATCTATTTTTTATGGCCATTTCTCGGCCGGTTTGAATATTTAACTCCTTGCGGTCCTTGGGGCTCGATCCATTTTACTTTTAGAAACAAGCTGTCAACAGATACGAAGAATCAGGAACGGGTCATAGTAGGATAATTATTACGGCAAGATGATGTGTGGTGTAGCGTCCATGGACAAGCTAGTGTTATCATACTTATCATACAATAACAGTAACTTCAAGTTAGCAGGCATGCTCCATTCTCTGATGGCAAAGGATCGGGTAGTCGAGACTTAAAATTGTCATCGTCTTATGTAACATTACCGGTTGGCCGGCTACATCATTGCAGGATAGTATTGGAGCAAGAGGTTATCTTGTGGCAAGTGCTAACAAATGACTTAATATTTTTGAAATGCGCCTGTTCTGTTTGGTATGAACGGGCCACATGTGACTTCCCACCAGCGGAACTGTCCTTGGTCAATTCAGCTGCCTTGAATGTTGCAAAGGTTCTATTGGTGTTCTCTAATAAGAACTGAACCACCGGTATTAAAAAACGATTAGTCCTGTAACCATGTGAGATGTGGTATTTTTGACTACATATTTGAAAGAAAGCTGAATGTCGGAGGAAATTTCAGTACGTAGTTTCTTAGATGTCTTACTATATTGAAAATAAAGAAGTCAAGGCAGGATAATTAATTCATAATAGACGTGGTAGAAGCATCCAATATATGTATGCGTAGTGTACGTGAATAACCCACCAAGTGAGTACTAGATTAACAAGCTAGTGGTTTTGCAACAACATGACAAACCTGCAACTTAAATTACTTGTGTTCCGAGGAGCGAAGCTACATCTGGAGTGGGGATGCGGATGCATTCAAGCCCAAATGTAAATCCGATTATAATCCTTAGGTCACCCACACAAATGCTATTGCATGAGATAGATTAATGCATCCCGAAAGCCAAAAGACATAGAAAAAAGAACAAATAATAGGTCAATATGTAACACCTCAACTTGTTAGGAGCTTGTAGTTTCGGCTCAAGAGAGGTTCATGAAGTGAACTGAAGATGGGATTATTCTAATATTGGAAGTTTCGGTGGGTGAGTGTTAGCATATAACTATAATGGCCAATGGTCCAAATCTCGGCTTGGGCCTAACTTCCATTTTGAGTAGACCTGACACACCCACCAACCTATTTACATTTTTGTCCTCTTTTCGCATAAAAGAGTTAACCCAAGGTTGTTGGTGTTGAAGAACCTAGTCAATATGTTGGCTTGCCCTCACTAGACTAGCAACGGGGTACTAAATTCCCACCTCCTCTCATCGACACAAGTGTCCATGGGTCACTACGGGCCTATTCCTAATGGGACAGGATGTTACATACACCGCCCTCAAACAACCTGACATCCTTGTATTACTGGCATAACATATCCACCACTGAGAAAGTTACCATGAATGTTCCCTTCTTAGACACGTCCGTGTGCAGCACCGACACATATGTCATGTCGCGCCTCACGTATGGGTCTACATGCATCATGCACCATCTGTCCGGACCTCCCGACGGTCACCCCAATCATGTCTGCGTGGGTCGGCTTTAATACCACTTATAATGGCCTACGGTCAAAAACCTGGCTTGGGCCCGACTCTTATTTTGAGTGAACACCACTAACATACCAATCTATTTATGCTCCCCTGCTTTGAGTAAAAGGGTTAACCTAAGGTTGATGGTGTTAGACAATTTAGCCTATTATGTTGGCTTGCCCCCACTAGACTGGCAAGGTGAAACTAAATTCCCTACCCCAAGCAGACAAGTGTTTATTGGTCACTATGGGTCAAATCTTAATGGGCTGAGGTTAACCGTTTTACACGAAGCGAGTATGATAGAGTAAGAAGGATGGCCCATAGGAGGCCATGACTGGATGTGGGGCACAATTACAGAAGAAAACATCTCCCTCGCCCGTTGATTTTGGCTGTTAGTGTTTACGTTCAGTGGTGAGGCATTGTCACAAAAAATATTTAGAACAAGTTCATGGCTGCCGGCTAATAATTGTAATTTAGTTTTATATCTACTGAAAGTCACAGCACCATTTTCCAATAAGAATGTCATAAATCATGACGTGCATGATGGCACAGAGTATTCACTAGTATTCATCAGGGAAAACGGTAGTGGTTAAAGCACCAGTTTCTGTTGTTGATTGGCCAGTGTATCATATAAATCCCATTTATGTTATCGTCACCCATATCTACAATGAATGTTATGAGGTATATTGACAAACGAACGCGAGCTTTCCATACCAGTTTTTGTTTTGTTATGTTTTTTTATAATGGACATGGTGGTTATATTTTGCTGATAAATAATGTAAATAAGCTTTAGTATTTTGTACTGTGTTTGGTTTGGCTCTAGAATCTGAATCTAAACCAAACATCATTTTTGCGAAGTAATTTTGGGTTGGAGCACCGAAGAAAAGTTTTTTTCTTAAAAAAAAACTAGTGGAGCTATTTTTCTGGATACAAATAATCATAACTTTTCTGTGCTCTCACCCTTTCTTGTAGCTCTTTAAATTGAGAAGGAGCTATTTTGCCGAATATGTTTGTAACTTCTGCTCCTGTGTTAGAAGAGCTAAAGATTTTAGGGTGGGAGTTAAAGGCGTCTTTTGAGGAGTTATAGCCCAACCAACATAGCTTAATACACTATTACCGTATTCAGTACAAACTAAATTACCAATTGTGCTGACCATCCAAATTGAGGTTCAACTCGAGCTTGCCGTTCAGGGTCCTCCACAACTGACCTCGGCCATGGCAAATTTGAGCTCGAAGGCTCTGATGTTCAAGTCAAGTTTGTCAACACTCCGTCAACCTCCACAATTGAACACGAGAGATGGATGGTGAAGTGGAATTAGGAGGCACTTGGTTGCTGGCCATCGTTCGCCATACGAGGCTGTGGTAGGCTGCAGGTTGACTCAGAAAACAGGGCGTGCTACAGTCATGCCTCAAGCGCTATTTCCGGCCATCTTCCTTCTTGAAGTCCATGTGTTTCAAGACCCTTACCGTTGGGATCCTAAATCCACCGTCCAGTTCCTTGCCGTACTTGTCCAAGGAACAGGGATAGTGTCTGCTGACGACTGGGTCATGTGTGTCAGTTGAAAAACAACGGCTCTTGTTTCGGTTTTCGCGTGCTGTAGTTTTGACAAACTTCCCCAAACCATGTTTTTCAGGCCTAAACAAAGAAGAGATGCTCTATAGAAATCTCTACGAAGCGGGTTCATCACGGACGCGGTACATACAGCCCCTGCGATGCGCCACCCTTCCTCACACGCACAGGCCTACCACGAAGCCACGCAGCACCCTGGCCCCGCAGCAGCGACGAGGTCATTCCTTACTGAGGAGATAGCCAGCAAAAGATCAGAAAATCGTGTGGGAGCCCTATGGAGTGGGACCGAGAGAGACGAGGTCGCACGCGTTGACATCGGATGAAGTCGCACTTCGTGGAGCGTGCAAGGTGGTTTCCCGGTTTGGGCCTCAAAACCGGTGGCGGTGATTGGCGGTGCACGTGGCACCATCGCGAAGCTTGCGTCGAGGTGAAGCAAAGATGTGATGGGCCCGATGGAGTTTGGGCGATGATGAAAGAGTTGGACGACTTTGCCCCTGGTTGTAGGTGGGAGTCTATTGTAGGTGAAGGGTAGTATGGACATTAGTCATGGGACTAGTGCCTATATAAGGAAGGATGAGTGTATAGAGAGGGGTGCTTCTTCCCATCTAGTCTTTTTGTAGTTGTGTGCTAGGGTTTGTGCTTCAAGTGAAAGAGGGGAGGAGAGTTGAGTGAGACGACTCTTTGCTTTCAAAGAGTGGGAGGGTGAGGGTGGCTTCCTAGTCTTGTATATCTATATGTAGGACATGGTTGAATCTATGAAATGAGATTCAAAGTTGTGCTCATCCTCTAGCTCCCGAGTTCTTCCCTTTTTCATCATTTTTAGAACCTTTTTCTTTGGAATTTTCTATCTCTTTCTTGGATGAACTTTGAGACGGATTTCTTGGGGGATCTAGGTGCTAGGAAACTCTAGAACAACCCTTGATGGGATCTTGATCAAATCCAGGGCACAAGCACCTTTAATTTCATAGATTTCCCCAAGGTTCCTTCTTTTTGTGTTCTTGCAGAAGCTCTGAAATTCCGCCCTCATTTTTGTTCGTTCGATGTGGATTCTTGTTGGACGAGGTGCGCAATGATCTTGTGATCATCTGGTCCATATTTCGTTCAATTCAGAGCTCACTTGATTAAGTTTTGGCTGATTCTTCTTTGATTTCGCGTGCTATTTGGACCTAGTCGGAACTTCCGGTACGCACTTCCAATGCGAGATCCAAACTTCTGATGCGGGACCGAAATTTCCGATCCGGGACTAGAACTTTCGATGTGGACTTCCGATAGCCTGATTTGAGTATTTCCAATCGGAACTTCCGACTCAGTTCCGAAACTTCCGATATGCGACTGATCTGTTTGACTTTTATTGATCTTTGCATCAACTTCCTTTCTCCAAGTTGTTCTAGGTTGCTTCCGCTTGTTCGTAACCATTCCTAGGGTTAGCATACCACCAGTTGGTGTGATAATCTTGGTGGATTGTTTTGGGTAGTATTGGAACATAGGCCAAGTTGTCTAGTAGAATTTTTAATTGGCTCCCATTCACCCCCCCCTCACTAGTCGCCTTCTCCGTCCTTCACATTTATACTACTACTAATGTACTTTTTTCTTAAAAAAAGAATAGATCTTTTTTGGAAACAGAAATGATTATAATCACACTACGAAGGTAATAATTGTGGATTACGCTATAGTTACACTATGAAGGTAACAACATCAAGTATTATATATATATTTACAATCGAACAGAGGTGATAAGAAAGGAAGGTGGCGCCATGTGGTCGTTCGGGTGACGTCCAGTAGCTGAACTGATATTGGACGTGCTAACTGTCTTGCGAGAGGAGCGGATCAGCTTCATGTACGAGGAGCAAGAGTATTGGATCATGTTTATTTGGTCTCTCCGGTTGACTTCATTCTACATGCCGTTGGTTAATTCATCACACTCGATTATTAATAAATAAAGTGTTGTAGGGGCTTCCCCTCCAGCTTTCCTCAAAAGATTTCAAATACCCAAACGATATCGCATCTATCATCTAGTTGAACTTCCGAAGTACATTCGTCCAAATCCAATTTCAAGCCATGAAAACTGGTGTGCATGTTAGTTATGTATCTTAAAACATATGGATTTATGGACTGCAACTAATCAGGACGTTACAACATTATTTTATATATCACAACAGTATTTTACATATGTTTAGAGGAAATTCCTTATTTGGCCCCATTGAAATTCGCGGCGCCTTTCTTGACCCTAAATAATTTGAACTTCTCTATATAGGCCAAATCCAAAATTTGGTTCCCTTTTTGGCATTGCCCTTAAATCTGACTCACACTAACAATGTTAAACAAGATGTGAAATGACCATCTCACCCCAGAGTTATTTTTCCATATTTAGTTTCATAATTTCACAAGATTTCAGTATCATGCATGCACTAGTAGGATAAAAGCCTACAATAATGGGCAAAATAACACTGTAATAACGGGCATGCGGCCCGTTATTACGTAAACTTTATTACAAAGGGGCATCTACAATATCATTCAAGATGCCCATTATTGCTGTGGTCCACAAGAACATAAAAAAAACACGAAATGTGGTGCTGGACCTAGCCCGGACCCGGCCCAACGCTAGGCCCATCATCGGATTCGTAACTACCCTGCGCCATGCCCGCGTCGTACCGCGCCACACACGTCGCTGCCCGTGCCATGCCTGCGCCGCCTGCGCACACCTCCCCTCTTCTCCGTCGACGCCGCGCCTCGGGGTCACCGGATCCGGCCGTGGGGAGAGGGCCCGCACGTTTAGTCGCCGGATCTAGCCGCCTCCTTGTCGGATCCGACCGCTTCTCTCCTGATCTGGGCTCCTTGACGCCGGATCCGACCGTGGGGGCCGCAACGCGGAGGAGCTGGGGAGGGGCTCACCGGCCGGGTTGGTGGTGTGGTGAGGTGATCGCCGACTAGGGAGCGAGGGCGGCACGCGCTGGACGAGAGAGAGACGGAGAGAGAGAGAGAGAGAGAGAGAGACGGCAGTACGGTGCCAAGAGGGAGAGAGACGAGTGGGAGGGGATAAAATGACCCTAGGGTTTGGAGTGGAAGCAACTATATATAGTAGCGGGCTGAAATGGGCTTCCAGTTGGGCTGAGGAGACACAACAATATCGGATCGAATATGATGTTACCATGCCCAAAATTGTTGTGGCATTTCTAATATCAGGCCACAATGACATCACCAGGCCCGATATTGTAGTCCATTTTCAATAACGGGCGATGTTGATGCCATCAATGCCCGATATTATGGTGCATATTGTAATAACGTCACCTATGATGATGCCATCGATCACGTACTGCAATAACGGACTTTCTCATGCCCGTTATTACTGTAAAATGTAAGGCGGTAGAAAAGACCCTTTTTGTAGTAGTGATGGTTGAATAAAACTCCAGCATAAATTTAACTAATTTGGCCTCATGGTTGATGACAGCATAATTTCAGCCATGATGCCAAAATAATTCAAATTATGCTGCAATACGTCTAGGAGCTACCGCATCCGTATCGCAAATCCTAGGTGATACTGATACGCGACCAAAACAACAGGTTCCTAGAAGTATCAAGGGAAAAAAGGAAATAATGAATTTTGGATATTCGCATGAAACGTATGGGCCCGTATTTTGATGCGGCTCATGAGGTGGAATCAACAAGCCCTAACATGCATGCGCAACCTAAACCTAATCAAAGTGATTAGCCTGTTGTGCATTCTATTATGTCAATGTCACAGCTTAGTATTCAACATGACTCCCTCACCGCCACAATAAGTGAAGAACCGCGTCCGACGAGAAGCCATCGAGGGTCAGTCGCCTTACTTGTCGACGGTTAGTGGTTTTGAATGATTTGAAATTATAGCATTACTTCGTTGACATAATTGTAGTAGATTTGCTTGTCAACGTGCGCTAAGTTTTTCCGTGTTCCAGAACCTCGATCAGACTGAAATGTCACTGCAAAATCGATGGCATAATTGTAGCATTACTGGAATATGGCTTCTAAGCGTCTCCCCGGATGCTCGTCAAGCATAGATATTATATTCGGTCATACAGTGCCATACAGTGCATCTTCCGTCCTCCGGGTGTAGCAAGGCAACTGCGTCATTGAACACAAACCTGTCTAGGCTGCCAGTCCGCAGATATGAGTTCCCTCTTGTTTTGTTCTTCGTTGTTGCTCTGTTGAGAGAAGTTCATTTAATGCGCAGTCTGGTTGCAAGGGCCGGTACCATAGCTAAGCAGCAAGTGAAGATAACAGTATCTCTTTCTCCTGCTATTCATCACGTGTTTTCATATTTTGTTCTCCGTTGCTTCTCTGTTGAGACAGGTTCCATTTAAATTGCAGTCTGATCACTTCGTATTTGGTTTTCAACCAGATCAGCATTAAGAAAGAATCTCTACAGAAGCAAGTCGAGTGATGGGCTAGGTAGTATTGGAGCTTTTAATTAGCTGCTCATTCTGATCCTTACTCATGAATGGAACTACCCATTTGTTTTAGCTTCCTCAATCGACCAATTCATTCTAGTTTCGGAAATGCTCAATCGAGTGGTTTATGAGCTGTACCTCGCCAACCGTTCCCTAGTATCCTGCCGCCTCACAAGCCTATCATCTATGTTGCAGCTAGACAATTCCCTGTCAGAGGAACCTATATATTCAAGGATGGCACTGGAAAACAATCTTCGACCTTTTGTAGATCCAGATGACACAGCCAGCTAGGCTGATTTTCATGCACTTCCTGTGTTTATATATAGCCGGCCAACTGCTACCGGCATGTGTGTTAAAAGTGAGGGTTTATTACATGCCTTAAAGGGCAAGTTAAGTAAGCATCAACACACAACCAAATGTTTCAGTATAAAATATCTATCGAGAGACTACAACAAATCTCTAGAACTCATGATGTTGGTTATATGTAGGCATACAGCGTGAGAGCAGTGGCTCCGGTGTAGCGCAAGACCGGCGCGCGGAGCGAACAGGAGGAGGCGGACGACACACGGGGCCAGCCCGGGGAATGAATTTGCCTGGCGAGATGCAACATCTGCTGGAGACACCATACAATTCATAGCCTGTTATGTACTATGCACGTGAGGCATTCATCCATTTGCCTCTACAAAATGTAGAACCTTGTTCCAATCAGCCGAAGCGACCGAGAACACAGATCCTGATGCCACACATGTTAAACAAGTAGAGCCAATCAAGTTGCTGAGCAATACAACCGATAAGGCCATTCTCAATGGGCCTTTTATTTGACATTAATTAGCTGTCACATCAGAAAAATAGATGACATAGCAAGGTAATTAATATGAAAGAGAGGGAAGTCTTTCATCCTTGAAAGGTCATGGGCTCTTTTTCCAAGTTAATGAAAGACATATCTAAGTGCATTGAGTCTTTCCTTTGATCCTTAACACCATCAATCAACAAGATCGTGCCACCTAGTAACAATTTAATGTCTCGTTCAACCTATAAAATTGTATAATGAAATAGTGCACTCAGAGATGCACTTTCATTTCATATGACAAGACTAGAAAGTTGACGTGTCACACTTGGAACACGTGAAATGAAAGAGGTCACTGAGAATGGCTTAATAGATAAACCTTTGTAAAGGACTGTATTTATTTCATTTATGTACTGCTTTTGCTATCAAGCATTAATGTGAGAGTTATTTGCTACTCTTTCAGAGCAGTCGATAACAACTTATTCTTATTTCCGGCCTACGGCAAACAAAGAAAATAACTGAGTATATCTTTGCTAACCAATGCAATATGGATGGTGATTAGGCACAAATCAATTTTTTCAAGAAAATTGCACCTTACCATATTAAGTAGTATATTGGCACGCACATTTTCTTTGAATTGCCTTTTCTTATGCTTGCCCGTGTCCAGCAAAAAAAATTGCTAATATTTAGGTTCCTCCAATGCAAAAAGATTACCTCCGTAATACTTCTTGCCGCACTCGCCCTGCTACAAAAACGTCCCTTGCTATCACCTTACATTTTCCAATAATAACTGGCATCAAAGACAACATTATTATAGTGCGTCAAAGATCACGTCATCAGAGGCAACGTTATTGCAGTGACCACTACAATAACGGGCAGCGTTGACATTAGCAACGCCCGTTATTATAGTGGTCACTGCAATAACGGGCTCAATGATGTCAGCGAGGCCAACGCATTGAAAATAGTGGTGACCACTGTAATAACGGGCATTGCTGACATAATCTCTAACCGTTATTAAAGAAAACCTATCAATATCAGACCTCTTACATCATATGTGTGATATTGAAAATATAACCCATATGGCCCATGATGCTGAACCCTAAAGCCCATACTAACATATGTGCTATAAAAAAACCTCCCCACTCACGCACCCCACTCACGCACCCTAACCCTAGCCGCCTCTGCTCTGCTCTCCTATCTCTCTCTCTCTCTCTAACTCACAGTCGCGCATCGCCTCCGCGAGGTGTCTTCCTCCCCTGACCGCCGCTCCTCCCACCGCAAGGCACGACGAAGCGGTTCTAGTGCGGCGACTCCACGGTGATCCGGCCCCGACGTGGCGGCTCCACCGCGAGGCGGCCCTGGTGCGGCAACTCCATGACGCGACGGCTCCACGACGAGGTGTTTTCCTCCCCCGACAGCCGCTCCTCCCACGGCGAGGCAGCTCCCTCCCCTGTCAGCTTCTCTCTAGGCCGCCGCTCTCCTCCGTGGCTGCTCCTCCCCACGACCGGATCCGGTGATGGGGCGGCCGGATCCAACAGCTATAAAAAGTCAACGTGGACACAAGGCCCGGTCACGTCCGATTAGCTGGAGGTCCCTGTAGGCTGGCAGGAGTGACGTGTACGCACTGCAGTAGCTTGAGTAGCAGACAGTCTGTATGGTCATTTCTCCGATGCCAAGCCAACCACAAGAACATATGTCGAAGGGTTGAGTTGAGTGCGCAAGCTGTCAAGTACTGCAACCGCTAGTCGTCGTAGGGTTCAATGGCCGCGCCTACTAGCCAGAGTTCCAACCGAATTTACAGCTCTGAGCAACCATAACTAGTTCAAACATTTTGTAGCCTATGTTCTGATGTGTTTTTGGACGTAAACTAGTACCATGTATGCCAAGGGTCTTGACGGAGATTAATAAAACCATCGAACAAACAACGAGTAACAGAGTGAGCACTCTGTTTCCCGTAACAGCACGGATGATGAGCTAGGCCCAGCACGAAATGGTACATTTCATATGAAATCAGTATAGCTGCAGATTCTGGCGTTGTCGCCTGTTTGGTTCATGGTCATCGGTCAGCTTTAGGATGGTGCTCCGCAACCAGAGGATACCGTCCCTCGCGTCATCACCCACAAGCGTTGCCAGCGGATGCTGTAGCCTGTCTGCGTACATGCTACCGAGTGTTTCAGCCACTCGCAATCGCAATGTTAGTATCAGCAACCAGTACAACATTAGTGTCTTGTTCCGCGAGTGATCCCGATGCCTCGGAGTCCTATGGCAAGCCACTGAATGCCATATGGTGACCCCCATCGCGAATCTCTGGCGGATACCTTGACAAATACATAATGCCTTCAAATTCCTGGAATTTCAGGGAAATTGGAGACGGGACACACCATCCAGAGACAATCTGACGATGCTTTTATATGATACCTCAAGGAAATCATACTTGTTTACCACAATCAAAATCAACATGCCTATGCTTCCATAAAGTGTGAACGGAGTTTATTTAATTGTAATGAAAACCAACCGAACAGCTCAATGGAATTAAAAACATCACAATCTACATATCAGTTAATTTATGAAACAATGTAAGTACCATTGAGAGTAATGTGCACAGTATTGGTCACGTCAGTGCCATGTGCACCATATTGTCCTCTTTGATTTCACCTCGGTCATACTTTTACTATAAATTGTTCATTTCCCAGTCTTTTGCAATAAAACTGTACACTTCTCTTGAACTTTTCCAAAGTTTTAATGTTGGCTTTGGGAAATTTCTGGAACAGCCTCTATTCTGTTTCCAATGTACTTATACATATAGCACATACATGGGCTCTTGGCCCATGGGCTCTAGCACTCTACTGCACAACACTCCCCCTCAAGATGGGTGATAGATATCTATCATCCCCATCTTGTTACATGCTAATTCACACTCTTTTAACCCTAAACCTTTGGTTAGACATTCTGCCACTTGTTCTCGAGATAATACATGACCCAGCACTATAATACCACTATCTATCTTCTCTTTGATGAAGAAGCGATCAAACTCTACATGTTTTGTCCTGTCGTGTTGAACTGGATTATTGGCAATATTGATAGCAGATTTGTTATCACATTGTAACTTGGAAGGTCCTTTCCTCAACACATTTAACTCGGATAAGAGGTTCCTTACCCATAAGAGTTCGCATAAACCTTGTGACATAGCTCTGTATTCAGCTTCAGCAGTAGATCGAGATACAACAGGTTGTTTCTTGCTTCGCCATGACACCAAATTGCCTCCAACAAACACACAATAGCCCGATGTTGATCTCCTATCATCAAGAGAATTTGCCCAATCTGCATCGCAATACCCCTCAACATTTAGATGACCATTACTCTTGAACAGAAGCCCCTTACCCGGGCTACCCTTTAAATATCGTAGAATACGATAAGCAGCTTCCAAATGTCCACTCCTGGGATCGTGCATATATCTACTCACAACACTTACAGCATAAGAGATATCTGGCCTCGTGTGACATAAATAGATAAGTCTTCCGACGAGTCTTTGATAGCTCTCCTTGTTTACTTGATAACCGGATTCAATGCATAACTTGTGATTTGAATCAATAGGTGTAAATGCAGGTCGACACCCAAGCATGCCTGTCTCACTGAGTAAATCAAGGACATATTTTCTTTGCGAGAGAACTATGCCCTTTTTGGATCTAGCAATCTCGATACCAAGAAAGTACTTGAGATGACCAAGATCCTTAACCTCAAACTCCTTACTTAGATTTTCCTTTAGATTTTTTATCTCTGGTTCATCATCACCGGTGATGATAATATCATCCACATAGACAGCTAGAACTGTAATTCGACGTCCTGAGTGTCGGTAGAACATTGTATGATCCCCGTTGCATTGTTTGTAGCCCATGCCATACAATGCATGTCTGAATCTATCAAACCATGCCCTTGGAGATTGCTTTAGGCCATATAATGATTTCTTTAGCCTACATACTTTTCCAATGCTCTCAGGTCCACCAAAACCAGGTGGAACCTCCATATACACCTCCTCTTGAAGATCACCATGCAAGAAAGCATTTTTAACATCTAATTGATGCAAGGGCCATCCGAAATTCGCAGCACAAGAGATTAATATTCTTACCGTACTCATCTTAGCAACCGGAGCAAATGTCTCATCATAGTCAATGCCATATGTCCGACTATATCCTCTTGCAACAAGTCTTGCTTTATACCTTTCAACCTTACCTTCAGGATTTTGCTTAACCGTGAAAACCCACTTACAACTGACAGCCTTTTTTCCTGGTGGTAGTTGTGTGAGTACCCAGGTTTCATTTTTTTTAAGAGCACTTAGCTCCTCCAACATAGCCTCAAGCCACTTAGGATCCTTCTTTGCTTCTTTCCAGTCTCTAGGAATTGATACAGACTGTAATGATGTAACAAATGCTCTGTATGTAGGAGACAAAGAGGCATAAGAGACATAGCTGCTAATATCATGTTCAGACCCATACCTTAATGGTGGTACTCCAGCGTTAGTTCGTGCTCGTTTCCGTAATGCAATAGGCAAGTCACATGAAGAGGAGCCTCCAATCTCAGCATCGAGAGATAGATGGTACATCAATAGTACCCGATACCGTCGGTGATGACTGCTCGAGGGTCTGATGATGAAATTGTTGGAGGGTCTTGAGATTGTGACCTAAACTTTCTCCTTGTATACACTTTCACTGGACCCTTGTACCGTATGTCATCATTGATCGAGCTATCATTACGAGAACTATCATATAGTCTTGGATCCAACTCACCTGTCATTGTCCCCATTCTTTGCTGAGGAGTGCCAATCACAACCTCCATTTTGCTTGATTGTTGTTCAGTTGAACCATCTTGCACATCTCTATTCTCCCCCTCTCGACCAACTTCATCCCCGTTAGTCGAGTCAGACTCAAACAAGAAGCTTAAATCAGTCTTCTCACCATAGAAAGGCACCGACTCTCTAAATGTGACATCCATGCTTACAAATAGTCTTCGCTCACTAGGACTCCAACACTTGTATCCTTTCTGTCCAGCAGAATACCCCACAAAAATGCACTTTAGAGCACGCGGATCTAACTTTCCCACTCGAGGGTCTGTGATCTCTAACAAAACATGTACAACCAAAAACTTTAGGCGGAACCACAAACTTATTCTCACCAAATAGCATTTCACATGGAGTCTTCAGTCCAAGTACCCTCGAAGGAGTACGATTGATGAGGTACATAGCTGTCAGCACAGCTTCACTCCATAGGAATTTTGGTACATTCATAGTAAACATAAGTGAACGTGCAACCTCCAAAATGTGACGATTTTTCCTTTCAGCAACACCATTTTGAGGAGGTGTGTCTGGACATGAAGTTTGATGCAATATACCATTTGCTGACAGAAAACCACTAAATTCCTTATTCATGTACTCAGTCCCATTATCTGATCTTAACATTTTGACATGAGCCTTGAATTGATTTTTCACAAGAGCACAAAAATCTTGGAAGCATTTCAACACCTCATATTTATGCTTCATAAGATATACCCACGTCATACGAGAAAAACAATCAATAAAAGTAACAAAATACTTCATTCCGCTAATAGAAGTCACTGGACATGTCCAAACATCTGAATGTATTAGAGAAAAAGGGGACATAGTTCTGATGCCCCTACTCACATAAGATGTCCTTGTGTGTTTTGCAAACTCACAGGCATCACAAAATAGATTGTTCCTATCCACCCCACACATTACATCAGGAAAGGCTTTGCTTAACTTATCAAAAGAAAGGTGTCCCAATCTACAATGCAAAAGCATCATCGAAGCTTCCTTATCACCCACTTTAGTTGCTAGTACACTACATAATGCATCACTTGTTTCTTCCCGATCCATGTACCATAACCCGCTACGCCTGGTTGCAGTCCCAAGATTCCTCCCAGTTTGTTTTTCCTGAATCAAGCAATTATCCCGGTCAAGTATAACCCGACAATCCAATTGATCAACTAAAGCACTTAATGATACCAAATTGACAGGAAAAGCTGGCACATACAAAACTGATGATAATTTAATAGATGGACTGCATTGAACTGTGCCAACACCTTTGATAGGTTGTTGTGTACCATCAGCAGTTTGTATTGTTTCTCTATGTGTGGGGGGATATTTGATGTATGACATAAATTCACTTTGTGTGCCTGTGACATGCTTTGATGCCCCTGAGTCTAAAATCCAATTTAATTTTGATATTTGTTTGGGTATGGATAGGTGGGCATAGTTACCTTCATCTGTGTAGGCAAAGTTGATGAAGTCACCACTGTAGGACTCATGATCTTTATCTCGAGGGCTTTCAATTCTTCCTTTCAATTTTCTTTGCTTTTCATGCTCCATTGATGGAGGCTCACGCTCCTCTTCTTTAGTTGCTGCATTGGCCCTATGGTTACTTCTGCCTCCACTTCCTCTGCCACCTCTAAAAGCACCTCGGCCACTACCTCTTCCTCGTCCATAATTGAACTTGAGTGGTTTAGGACAATCACGAATCAGGTGACTAGTATCACCGCAATTGAAGCACTCTCTAGCCTCTTTAATTTTGTTTGCTGCAAAAACAGGACGGGGTGATGGTGAATCATTTTCCCTCGTCACACTTAGCCTCGACTCCTCCTGTGACATCGCAGCTATAGCCTCCTGTAGGCTAGGTAGAGTAGGCTGATGAAACATGGCAGCACGTCTTCCTTCAAACTCTGGATTTAGGCCCCTTAGAAATTGAAGTACCCTTCTTTTTTCTATCCACTTCTTCGCCCAAGCTACACATTCAGAGTGCGGTAACTCTATAGGATCATAGTGTTCCAGGTCAGCCCATAGATGCTGCAACTCAGCAACATATTCCCTAACACAACGCTCTCCCTGTTTGATTCCATGAAGGCGATCTTCTGTTTCTACCATTAACATCACATTTCCAGCCCCAGAATATATATTTTCCAAGGCTTTCCATATTTCAGTTGCGCTCATAATTGTATCAACTGTGCTCGCAATGGCTGGAGTCATAGAGTTCAATAGCCATGCAGCGACCAATGAATTAGTAGCATCCCAATCCTTCCATTTATCACTTGATTTGTCTACTGGCTCAACTACGTCCCCATTGACAAATCCTTCAAGTCTCTTTGCTTTCAGCAACCGTAGAGTCCTCCTAGACCAAGCCAAATAATTTTTTATGCCCTCTAATTTCATATCATTAGGCAATAGTTCTAATTTTTGGACCAGTTCCCCTTCTGCCACAACAGCTTTGCTTGAGGAATGTACCTCATCCTTTTTTGCAGTAAGCAATTCAACTAATTTTCCTAAAACCTGCTCAATGCCTTGATTTTCCCCCATGTTTTGTTTCTCTGTTGCAAGCACAAGACTCTGTAACTACAGGCAATAAGATAGACCACAACTCCGGAGCAACCTGTGCCTCAAGCAAAACTTCACCACCTCCAGCAAGTAAACCCCCTCAAACAAAGGTTCTTATCTCTCCCAACAACAGCCAATAGCACACAGGTTGACTAATTCAGGAAGAACAGAGAGCAGCAAACCGAGCACCAGTCTTACTAGCTCCAGATCGCACCACCCAAATAGCTCCCCACAAGCAATACCAGCAATACCAAATCCACACACGCACCACACCTCCACACGGCTAGCCCCTAATCTGAGCACCACAACTATACCATGTGCTGCTCCTCAAATCCTCACTCCACCTTCAACACGAACAGACTCCACACGAACAGGCTCCCTTCCCCTTCGTTCTCCTCCTGTTGGTGCCTCACGCGCACAGCGCGCCACCAGCCAAACGAACCCGATTCCGGCAGCCGCCGTCGAGCACCGCAGCTTCGTTCACCAGGTCGCCGTCGCCGGTCGTCTTGGCTCTGACACCATGTTGGCTTTGGGAAATTTCTGGAACAGCCTCTATTCTGTTTCCAATGTACTTATACATATAGCACATACATGGGCTCTTGGCCCATGGGCTCTAGCACTCTACTGCACAACATTTAATTTGTAGTTTTCAGTTAGGTGGTACAAACATATCACATAGTTATTTGATCAATCCAACTACTTTCAAAGTTGAGGCATCATAAAAGATATAGCTGTATTCGAAATCACAGTTCAGATTTAGCCTCTTTAATTGTATTTTTCAATTAGGTAGCGCAAACATATCTCACAGCTATTTAATTAATCCTATTTAAAAAGTTGCGCTATGATAGAGCTATGTAGATGTAAAAGAAATTATAGTTCAAATTTAGGACTTGCTTAGATAGTTACGATTTCTAGAACAAATGAAACATATGAAAGAGTGCACAAATACTGGATCAAAATTTATTCAATGTGCGTTCTGAAAGTACAGCTGGTAAATTCATGCATTCATAAACAGTTTGATAGTGTAACCAAGCCATCATACGACATGGGCCAACTTGAATTTATGGATATATTTATCCGGTTTGTGTTCCAGTTGATTCTCCTGCAATGATTTATTAAGCATAGGCAGCATGAATATTTAAATGGAAAACAAAAAAGTACTGAGAGCATCTGCTTGACTATTTGAATCTATAATATAAGCTTAGGTTTACTATTTAAATAATTCCACAGCTATATTGATAATAATTCCACAGCTATATTGATAATGATTCAGTTTGCGACCCGGCTGCAAGTGTCGACATGATATTGGAAACATTGTCCCATTTTATCTCAGGTTGCAGATGGGGCGGGCTTTTAAAACAACCCACATACCTGCCCCACCAATTCAACCTTTTGCCGCGGAATTGCATTTCCTTCGCGGCCTAATACTTGTTTTGCATGGTAAGCCCAACGGATAAGTGCGCAGACCCGCAACAGCCAACGATAACCCATAGCTGCTTCGCCTATCGTCCTGCCCATCCCGTTGTCTGCATCTCGCGAACTCTGATCCTGTAAACTAAGTGCTTGAGGTGCCACCGCCGATCATTTCCTCACTTTCAAACATCTCCTTCATCTATCACACACTGAGGCGGTCGACGTTGCTAGTGCCATCAAGGATGGAGGTCTGATAGTTTAAACAATTCTGCCTACCAGGACTACAAAGCTTCGTTGCTTTGGGAGTATCCGGGTAATGGGACAGCTTCGTGGCTCGTTGGCTGTCCGCTACACGCCCCACCTGAAAAGTGACTTTTATCGTATTGGTATCAGCCCATTACACATTAATATCTTAATGAGATGCAATATTTTCATTGCAGATACCAAAGACTCAATTTTCAGCTGTAGCATTTTATCAAGGTATAAATTGTGCTGTTAGGAGAAATTGTTTGAGTGCTGCAAGTTAATATATGTGAAAATAATGGACCGTTCATCTGAATATCACTACCACATATCGGATCTTTAGAGACGGGATGCTAACATATGTAGTGACACATTTTCTGACCGTCTCAATTTGTGCAACGCAAAATCTCTGTATGTAGCATCAGGAAGTTGTTTTATAAATAGTCATAGATGTTCCCATCCCTGTTTGTGATGTTTTTTCTTTTGAAGTAAAGAAGAGACCACATTTTTCACAGGACGAAGGAGATTCCTAAAATGGAACTAAACAGAGTGTGCACTCTGTTTTAGTTAAAACACTGATGATGTGCTAGGTCCAACCTCTTTATTTTTTCATATATAGGAAGCTGGGAGGTAAGACCACTACCTAAATATTATTAATCATCTATAAATGAAGCACATGCATAAAACAATTCAAGACAAGGAGCAAAAAGCAAAGACGATAAAGAAATGACGTGAAGAGAAGATGCATGCGGAATAACAATAAGCACGCCCAGGTGCTAGAGTTATGACATATGCTTGCAGGCATGAAATACAATTATTACATGTTACCAAACCGCGACGGCCATGCTTGATTTGCAGCGTTCCTTGCTGATCTGCTGACTCTATCGGCAACAGCTCTCAATTAACCTATGTGACGAAGTGATTTCAATATCAAAGACTTTCCTGTTTCTTGCTAGCCAGTGCTAGCCCAAGACGCAAGATAGGCTGTCTTCTTCGGAGCATCAGCCTCCACCGTCCCTCACCTTATAACCACCAGCGTTATCAGCAACCACTGCATCCTAATTCGTGCCCTTGGTATTTCTGATTTTCTGCTAGTTGCAACATTTCTACCAGCAACCAGTGTAGAAAATCAGAAAGACATGTAGTGGTGCTGGTTCCATGTGTGATCCAGATGCCTCACAGGCCTGTGGCAAGCCACTGATGCCCTGGTGACCGCCATCTCCGAAACTATGCAAGCTATGGGTAGGACGCACAGCTAGATCATTGAAAGCTAATATTCAGAGTTTTCAGACATGGCACAAATACTTAGGGGGTGTTCGTTTCCTCTGGGGACTAAAGTTTAGCTCCTAAAATTTGGGCTAAACTTTAGCACCTCTTGGAGGGCTAAAGTTTTGCCTCCTTTTAGCCCTTCTTTCTCTCTAGAGCTAAAGATTAGTCCAAACTTTAGCCCTTCCGTTAGTTTCCTAGAGCTAAAGTTTAGTCTAAAGTTTAGTTTTAGTCCTTTAGCCCATGGAAACGAACACCCCCTTAGTCATACATAAAAGATTCAAAAGACCTGTTGCTATTTATGTAGAACGATTACAATATCTTAAGAGCAGTCAATGAAACTTTATAGAGTAATACATATGGAGCTCATGACTAAAGATAGTAGGTAAATGCCTGTACATAAAGTTCCTTAGTCCTCTGTAACCATTAGTCCATGTATTAAACGTTCTGAAGCAGATTTACTGTTAAAACAACTCTTATCTACGCTGAAGAAGTTCCATGTAATTTATTCACCTCTAATATTGTTCAATCATCTGCTTTTCTGCTCCCGTGACTATCTAGGAAAACTATTTCGGTGAAATTTCACCGAAATATCCGAAATGTCATATTTATCGGTAAGGTCCGATATAATTTTTATCGCCGAAATTTCATCATTGACTATGCTTAATTGTTTCTAATATGCATACAACTATGTTAATTTAGAGATTAAAAATCATTTCTAGTCAAATCATGCGACTAATTTCAAAATACAATTAATTTTAATCACCGAAATTACCGATATTTCCGAAATATCATGTTTATCAGTGACCCCCGACATTTTTTTCATACCGAAATTTTTTTCCTTGGTGACTATTAGGCACTTCAGTTTGGATGACCTTTGCCGCCCAGAACACGTCCCCCTGATCGTCGTTCAGCATCAAGCAGCAGGGTACCCATTCTATTCAGAGCTCACCCTCCATCACGGATCAAACCGCTGTCTTCCGTCACTGATCATACCCTGCAAGATTGACAGCCTCATCTCCTGCTGCACAAGGAGTGTTCTACATAGGTGTTGTAACAATTTAAAGCAGTACGGTCCAGTGTACTGTCACAAGGCAAGGAAGTTGACTGTTGGATCCCTCCCACTTTCTTAGCAACGAGGCCTTGCCACAATCAAATTACATAACCTGGTGATAACGCAACAATTTGCGAAATGTAGTGCAGTTTCAAACAAAGAATTGAAACTTTGAGAACTGGTCCATGCATATTGCGGTCCATGTTCTGATGTATGTTTTGAGATAAAACAGAGAGGATTTTTTTCCAAGGGATATGAAGAAGATTCCTGAAAGTAAACGCTGAACAGAGTACAAGTTCTTACTTTATTTAAGTAACAACACATTGATGAGCTAGCCCGAGCCCCAAGATATATATTTTGCTAATGAAAATCTGTATGGCTGGCCTGAAGCTGATTCTCGGCAGCAAGTGGAGGCACCGTCCTTCACCTTGTAGCCACTAGCATTCCCCCAGTGGCCGGTGCGGCCTATGTGATGCCCAGAGTGTTTCTGCGAGTGGCAACATTGTCTCAGCATTTTATGTAGAAAATTCAGGTCTTACAGAGTACCTAGTTTAATGGATGATCTCGATGCCTCGTAACCCTATGGCAAGCCACTCATTTCATCATGACCCTCTTCTCCGAATTCCGCAAGTATCAGACCATCTTTATGGTCGCAAATAGTGACCTTGTCGCCGGTTTGGTTTAATGGAGTTCCCTATGACCACGAGTATCTACGCGGTTGGGAGATGATCAACTAGCCTAAGGCTGATGCATTGCAGCAAGAGCAAGCACCGTCCTTCACCTTGCAACCACCAGCTTTGCCAGTGGTAGATGCAGCCTATGTGGTGCCCAGAGTGTTTCTACGAGTGGAAACATTGTCTTAGCTATGTGCAAAAAAATGCTAGTCTGACAATACCTACATCCGTGGATGATCCCGAAGCCTCGTAGGCCTATGGCAAAGCAACTCATTTCATGGTGACTCTCATCTTCGAACATTGCAAGCTACGGCCAGTACAGAGCTAGAATAATGCAAGCACCCAATAGTTCCTAATGGTTCAGGATGGCACAAATATTTAGACATATATCGAGGCTTCAAAAGACCTATTGCTAGTTATGTAGAAGGATTTCAATATCTTCAGAGCTGTCAATTAGAAACCTATTTATAGCTTAAAACCTATTGAGCACATTACCAAAGCCAGTGGTGAAAATCTTAAAATCCTGTACAAAGCAGCTGAAGAATCCAAACAACACTTACAAAACCTCAGAACCTCTAGTTTTTCATCTTGGAAATTAATTAGTATCATGATACTTTTCTTGTTTTTGTTACTTAGGACAATATCCATTTCAGAAAGTTTAGACGGTATGGTGAGAAACATTTGGCTGGATATAGTTATCATCGGCACTACGGGGAAACGCGTTTGCGAGTGTTTTTAGTTGGGCACTCAGCAAACAGTGTCTTTGCCAGTGCCATAAACAAAACACGCAGCTAAAACAAAAAGGACTCGACAAATTTATTCTTTGTCGAGTGTCAAAAGAATACACTCGGCAAAAAAATAATTATTTTATTTCTTTGCCGACTATATTAATTTTGACACTCGGCAGAAAAATTAATTTTATTTCTTTTTTCACCCTCGAAACTTTTTCTTTTCTTCCTATACAACTCATATTACTCCACATTAAAATTTGGTACATTTTTTAATTTATTTGGTATATTTTGTTATTTCCTTACATTTTATTGAATAAAGTCACATTTGAACTAAAATGATTAAAATAACAAAATAGAATGTGTATAAAAATTATATTCATGTTATTTAGCCCAATTTGAGTCCTTAACCGTGAAATAAATAGAAACTCGACAAATCTTATTTCAGAAATACGACCACTAACGTGTGTTCGAATGTTTTTTAAATTCTATAAAAACCAAATAGTCTAAAAAGTGTGAAGAGTATTACTGATAATCTGATGTTAAAAAACCAGACTTTTTTAAGTTGACAGCATATATATAGACTGGAACAAGATATAGTTTGCACAATAGTAATAACCTTGCTACTATTTGCAAATGTTCCAACATGACTTATAACGCATTGGATGAATACAAGTTATAAAATTACATTTTTTATAACATTTGCAAGGCTATTAAAGTTTTAACATTAAGTAGAGGACATTAATTTCATATAGTATTTATTTAATCATGGGTAATGTTACGAAATATGAGTCATAAATTTGCAAAATCCAAGATCCCCTTAAAATCCGTCTGGCTAGTTTTCAACTGAGCTGATAGTTACGGAACCTGGCTGATTTCTCTCATAGCTCAACAAAGACAGGTGGCCCTTATCTTTCTTGACGTGGCCATACCCATGGCTTGCAATCACCTCATGTTGATTACAGGACATGATAAAGTAGCGCAAGCATCTCTGAGGTTTGTGCAATGATGATGATGCGCTAGACCCAGACTGCCCTCCACACACTAAATGCTGAGTCTCCTGCAGAGGGCCAACTAGCACGTCATCGTGTTAATTCCCATGGCGTACTTGTTAGTAGCCTCATGCAGATTCCTCACCATCCCTTCATAGAGCACATTCATGTCCAGCGATAAATCCGTCTTGATGTACTGGAGAAGCACCATGAATGCGCGATAGATGTTGCCACTCAAATAGCTATATCCACCTCTGTATACCCGACCATGTCTGGAGCTCACACGGCTATATGGTTCTCCATCGGTATAACAGGTTAGAGCAATATATATCAGCATCTCTGGCAGCACGGCTGCTATATTCCTGTAGCTCATTTGTACTGACGTGTCACTGTGTCGGGTTCCCAACGTTAAAGAGGAACCGTCCAAATAGACATGTTTTTGCTTTGGCTTGCAAAGCTTAGTAGCCGAAGCTCACTAACATACTACGGTAAGGATCCTGATGACTTCGAAGCCCAGCTAGGGATCCTGTGCAGTGAAACATATGCCTCGGAGTTGCTCGGCATTTGTTCCAATTTGCATCGTTTCTGGGCCACTTGTGTGCACTGCATATTCCCTTGTAACCTTGGTTCATAATAAATACAACAACCACTTGTGGTATGGATTTCTAGTAACTGTGTAGAGTACATTTAGCTCACGTGCACAACACTGCTTGAACTGCCTGTTAAGTGCATCATTAGCTCTTGTTAACTATCAAACCAAGCTTGATTTCCTGTTAGTGCAATATTTTAGTGTTTTGAATTTTTTTGTTAAACTGTAGTTTTGTTAGTGCAATATATTTAGTATTTTGAAATGATTTTTCTGTTGACTGTACTTTTGTCACCGGTGCTAATATATAGTCCACTCCCTGTCGGGCTGAGTTTAGATTTCGGCACACATGTTTTTCTAACTTTCCATTTGTAATGACTATTTCTCTAAGGCGTGAAGATAACATAAACCATAAAATGCTCAGATGACCAGCTCCAAAGTTCAGATCAATGAGGTATTTGTAGCAGCTTTTTGCCAATAGCAGAAATTTGAGTCAAGTAGCAGAGTTAGTTAAAGTACAAACCTTATTTTTCACAATGCAGCTCATGCATAATAAAAGTTTCTTTTTGTAAAAAAGAAAAAACAGTGATTACTCACCGAGAGCCTTGTTGCAGGCCAAAAATGATAGTGTATTCAATGTTTGCCAGCATTATAGTTACAGATTGCTATGATAATACTTTTGTTATCCAGTGACTAGTTCTAGCTTTGGAAGTTGTATTTTCATGTGCCCTGCAATAAGGTTTCAATGAGTATTCCATACTATCTTTGCAGAGTGTGGTTGGTTGCAATCTGTGTTTGTCTGTCTTCAGCCCTTCCTTATTAATGCTGCTAACGAGTGTATGAACAAAGATCTGCTGCATAAACTACCACAGCTTACACCACCACCTAAAATGTTTGGCCTTTCTGTATCTCACCTACACGAAAGGGCTGGTCGCACTAAGATTATTATTTTGCTGAATTAACTATTTGTTCCTCTTGTATATTAAACAAAACTTGGGCGCAACTATTGTTCCTCTACAAGACTCGTGGTAGCCTGGTTACATCATTCGCGTCGAAGTGTCGTGGGGCTTCCCGAATTCCCGTCGCTTGTCACTGTGGTAGGCCTACTCCTGCAAGGGTTGATCTTCCGCCTCCTGCTGCATTTAGAATACCAGTGTCTGCGGACGTAGTTCATTTCAGAGCCCGTGTTATTCCCCAGAGGCATCCAACGTGGTACGGTCTGCAATGCTGCCTATTCTCCATTGCTGATGGGCAATGCTAAAAATCGTGTAGCAATTGCAACAATACAGTGAAATACGGTCCAGCAGAACACTGCAACAACACAGCAAAGGGTAACAATGGTGCCCCTCGCTTTTCGCGACTTCGTGTGAAGCATGACATGCCGAGCTTCTGCAAATAGTGAAGCAGAGTGCGCTACAGTTCCGGCATGGGTTGGCGTTGAGCAAAGTGTAGTCATAGCAGCTGCTCTTGAGTCATCCACTCATCCGGCATAAATGGCAGCATCAACTGTTGCTTCCACGATGGCATTAACCTTCTCTGGCATCATCCTGATACCTCACAAGCCTCACAACACTCTTGCCACACTGAGCTGCTTTCTATAAAATATGAACCTAATAACATCATATCCGCGTGCACATCCTGGATGCCTTAGGTGTTCCCTTCTCTCATAGTTATAGTTCACAGCTTGTTATCTACTCTCAGCGTCTCCTATATATATGAATACGAAGATAATTTATGCTTTTGTAGTTTTGCTGCAGCATTGGACTTCGGTGAATATGATCTGTGTCTTGTGATTTAAAATCTGAGGCTACCAGAGGACAAGTGTTGCATGTAAAATAAAGCAGATAAAAATGCACATTAATCAAGCTAATTGAAAATTGGTTTAGCAAATTAGTACAAGTTTGATAAATAGTCACAGAGTGCTGACGTCCCTGTTTTGATGTCTTCTTCGAAGTAACGCAAAGACCACGTTTCCCACAGGATGAAGTGAAATTGCTAAAATGGAACGAAACAGAGTGAAAACATAGATGATGTGCTCGCCCAAAGCTTAAGATGGATATTTATTTCTGCAAATCTGCGTGGCTGCAAGAGTGGCCTTACCACCAGGTTTGATTCAACAGAGTTTCGGCCTGTTCGGCTGGCCTAGAAGCCAGCATATGCTGCAGCTTATACTACAGACGGAGATGGAGAAAAAAGCCAGCATAGGCTGGCTTGTAGGCCAGCCGAACAGACCGTTTGCTGTGCTGAAAAGTGTCTGGAGGCAGGGAGATGGGCGGCCAGCTTGAGGCTGATCATCGGTAGCAAAAGACTGGCGACCTTCAGATCATCACAACCAGCATTGGAACCGGCCAGTACCTACTCGGTGCTTCTTATACCATTCCTGCTAGTTGTAACATCTTTATTAGCAAAACAGTGCAGAAATTCTGCAAGGCACGGAGAGCACAAGTTCCGTGGGTGATCCTGATGCCTCACAGGCCTATGGCAAGCCAGTTACGCCATGGTGACCCTCGTCTTTGAACTTTCCATGCTAATGCTAGTGTGCAGCTAGAATAATGCAAGCTCCTGATAATTCCTAAGGATTCAGACATGGCACAAGTATTTAGTCATATATATAAAGGCGTGAAAGGACCTATTGCTATTTAGGTAGCAGGATTTCAATATCTCCCCAACATTCAATTGGAAACCTGGGTAGGTCTATAATGTATAGAATATATGTGCGGGGTTGTCACCAAAACCAGTGTCTAAAAGTCTACAGTTCAGCTGTAACATTCAAGCAGCACTTTGCTAAACGACAGAACCATCTGCTTTTACTCTTGGAAATTACTAAATATTAAGAATAGTTTAGTTGCTTCTATTACATGACACAATAGCCATTTGAGCAAGTCTAGATGAAATTGTCAGAAAGATTTTGTTGGAGAGATCCTAGGTGCAATCCTATCTACTAGAGAAACAAAAAAAAGAAGTGAAAACGGTTGTAGGTTTACATTTATAATTGAACTAGCAATGTGCCCGTGCGTTGCTACGGGATTTTAAAGACGCATATTTAAATCAAATCTCACATCATTTTTATCTGTAAACTGATGCAAGATAAATCAGATTCACCATAGATCTTTGTGAGGAAAAGAAAGAGAAAACAGAAATCATGATCAACTAAGCCCTCTTGGGGGCTTGCTTAAGAATAAGAAAGAGGAATCTTATGGAAATAGCATGGAATAAGGTTTGATCCTATTTATGGTGATTCCGTAAATATCCCATTCCAAAAATTGAAATAATTGGGACTTTTCAGAGATTGGAGATTCAAATCCATGCGAAATAAATCTGAAACTACGGACAAAAATAATTAAACTGCCGCTCAAAAATAGTGTTTCGAATGCTCAAAAATAATTAAATCTCATAAAGGCCCACAGTGAACTTACCAATAGATAATCCCACAGATAGAATTGAGCATTTGACATGTTAAGTAGATGATTAATAACATTACTCACCGAGTAACTGATCACGAATTTAAAGCTTAGAAGAACAAAATTGTAGCGGCAAGTAGAGAAGCTTGCGTCTAGTAGTGGTAGGCAGCAGCATACTCCGTCTAGGGCAAGGGCAGGTCTCACGTTTGGCCAGCGGCAGCGAAGGAAAAAAAAACATAACCAAAGCAGCAGAGCCTTATGTGTTTCGGTGACTCGGCGTTCCACGATCCGCGCGCAGCGTCCAAGTCACCTCTCCCTGGTGGGTTCGACGTTTTCCATTTGATTGTTGATCCTCCGGATCGTGGTAGGCTGGGACGCGATCGCGATGGCATCAGGCCAACATGGCATGGGGGCTAAGCGACACCAAATTTGTTGCGTATAAAAAAGGAACAACCATGTCTAGTCCCATCCGTAAAACACATGCTCCACATAACAGACTTGATTCCCATTGGTTTGGAGCGTATGGGCATACGGTATGGACGTTTCTATCAAACTTATTAAGCAGTAGAGATACTCCATAAGGTATACTATGGGAGACAGCACAATGCCGTCAGCCACTGCCCCGCGCCTTCACTCTTTGTCGTGTGCTAGCTCGCAGGACCAGGACCCAGTGGTGGCTCATCTGGCGATCGAGAGAGGGATGAGGCGGTCGGCGGCTACCGCAGATCGCCGGCACGAACATGCGGACGGGTTTGGAAAGGGGAATGGTTTGTGACGGGGTTGAGAGAGAGGGTTTGATTTTCGGGAGGCCGACAAAAGGGGTCTGATTAGATTATTTTAGAGCAACTCCAGTGGGAGCCTCTATATGGCCCTCTACTCCAAAATTTACAGGCCTCTTCCCCGTCGGCTGGCCGCTCAGGCGCGCCGCATCTCCCCCGATGGGGCGCCGCCCGCGTGCGCCGCATTTCCCCGCTGGCCACCAGTGCATGACGCCTCTCCTCCGCCGGTTGGCCGCCTGTGCTCGCTGCCTCTCCCCCGCTCGCCGGCCTGGCCACCTCCCTCCCGAGCCGGCCTCCACAACCGAGCCAGCGCCTCCTACTGCTAGCCTGCCGGCCGCGCCACCGCCGCCTCCTCCTGGCCGGCTCACCGTGTTGCGCTGCCACATCCTCCTAGCCGGTCGGCCGTGCCGCCGCATCCTCTTCCTGGCCAGTTGACCGCACAGCGCCGCCGCCTCCTCCTAGCTGGCCGATCGCGCCGGCCGAGCCTGGATCCCGTGGGCAGCGCGGATGGGGGAGGAGGCAATGCGGGCGGACTCGATTGCGGTTGGTCCGGCTAGATCCTACCGCGGTCACCCCCGGTCAAGACGCCCCTGCTCCACGCCGCCTCCATGCGGCACCATGGCTGCCGCCCCGGCCACGTTGTGCCATGGGAGAGCTCGTCAAGCGTACGTCCTCTTCCTAGGCTGACACTTGGCTCCCACGAGATGTCGGCCAAGGTTTTAGAGGTGCATGCCGGTTCCGAAACCAGAATTTACATGCTTGATTCAGTGTACCACTAGAGCTGCTCTTAGGTGGGGTTAATTCCATTGATACTCTAGATTATAATTTTGTTTTTTAAGAGATTTAACTATGGACTTTTTTATGCAGTATTTTGTGGATATTTCCCTGTTTCAAAAAGCAAAGACCGTGTAATTGCCTTTATGTTGAACAAGCTCATCTGGGACTGACAGTATTATCAGAAAACATAAGATGTATCTCAGAAAACTATTTGGCGAGCAAAGTCATGGTTATAAAATAAAACACTACAATACGTAATATTCCTATGAAACCATCTGGGAAACAATTCATTCTTAACTACAAAGTATCTCGAATATTAAAAACTCAAAACCCTTATTGCCTTTAATAACGGGTAAAAATTGCTTGTAATATCGGGCAAAAAGGATGCTATACATTAGATGAACGTTATTAAAAATTGCGATAGTACAGTAACAGGCAGAGGGCCCACTATTGCTATGATACAGGAAAAATAAAAAATGGTCGGGCCGAGCCCAACCCGCCCTATGTGGCGCCGACCTCGACCCACCGAGCACCCTCTGCTCGAGACTGCCTCCTTGCCGTTCTGGCGCCGGATTCGGTTGCCTCCTTGTCGTCTAGCGCCGAGGAGGGGTGGCGCAAAGTCGAGCTGTCCGATAGGGGCGGGGGAGGAGCGGTGTGGCCAGCAAGGAGGGGTCGTGGATCCGGCCGCCTCCTCACCCTCCTCACCTGATCCGCACTCGAGGAGGAGCGAGACGTGACGGGGAGGCAGATCCGGCGCTGGTGCAGGGTGGCACGGTGTCTCGGATCCGGCCGCCTCCGTGGGGAGAGAGAGAGAGAGAGAGAGAGAGAGAGAGAGAGAGAGAGAGAGAGATTGGAGAATGACCTAGGGTTTGGGAGAGCCGGTGGTTTTTATTTAGAAGGAGAATGACCTCCTTGCCGTTCTGGCGCCGGATTCGGTTGCCTCCTTGTCGTCTAGCGCCGAGGAGGGGTGGCGCAAAGTCGAGCTGTCCGATAGGGGCGGGGAAGGAGCGGTGTGGCCAGCGAGGAGGGGGTCGTGGATCCGGCCGCCTCCTCACCCTCCTCACCTGATCCGCACTCGAGAAGGAGCGAGACGTGACGGGGAGGCAGATCCGGCGCCGGTGCAGGGTGGCACGGTGTCTCGGATCCGGCCGCCTCCGTGGGAGAGAGAGAGAGAGAGAGAGAGAGAGAGAGAGAGAGATTGGAGAATGACCTAGGGTTTGGGAGAGCCGGTGGTTTTTATTTAGAAGGAGAATGACCTGAGGTAGTTGGGGCAAACGGGCCGGGAAAAATAACCACGATGGGCCAAATTGTTAGACATGGCTATAGGCTGCTCATTAGCCTGCCTAATGTGACAACTATAGCCACGGTTGACGCGCCCTACAACCCCATCTCCATTGTACTTGCAGCCGTTTTACTTGCCACAGTTACTAGTTTTTGGAAGGCATGGCTATAGTGTGCAATTTTTGTAAGTGACTGCATCAGGGGTTGCACAGTGTTCAGCATGTTGAAAGAGAGACAAAGAAGTGACAATCGCCGTAGTGTAAGCTTAAGCGCTCGTTGACTTTAGCTGTTGACAGATCATCTTAGCATCGGCTATGTATACATGTTTGCCATGTTTGCATTGTCTTCTAGCAACTGGTTTCTCGTTTCATCTTTTTGTTGCTTTATTTTATTTAATATACAGTGCTCAAATATAGCAGATGGATATTACACTATCTAAATGGAGGTGGGTGCGGTTGGTAAATAATAATTTATGACACTGATTGTCGTTCAAATGTAGTGAGATATATACTTATAAGAGTAGTACATACCAATTCGCACGATCTAGTCTATAAATAATTAAGTCAGGCTTATTGGAAACCGATGACATAAGAAGTAGAAGCCCCTCTATCCTTACGCATCATGGATGAAGAGACAACATAACCCCACAAACTTATTACGGAAATCGGAGGCACCAGGTGTGGGAATCAGACAAGTGGTTTAGATGGGACCTGGTAAAAACTATTGGACCCACGAAGCATAGCGACGTGCATCCTGCATGCCTTTACAACATCTACAGTTTTTAGGGAATAGACGTTCAACTCCAGTTATCATGCTATCTTGGAGCTGCATTGCATGCTCAGTATCTTACAAAAACATTGATCTGGTGGCGTATGCAGTGTGCCGCGACCGGAGTTACTCACATGATGGTCGTACTTTCCGTTACGCTGTTCAAAATGTTTTTGTTACTGAAACAGCTAAAAGCGAACAAAGGGATGGATTTTGTCCAGCATCTAGAACAAAAAGCAGATTTCCATCTGTTCAATTCTCACCAACTCCTTTCCCTTCTTTACAAGACCTGTGAAGGATACTGTTTCTTCAAATTACCGAGCTTCCAGACTTCTGCCATGCACTTCTTATGCATATCACCTCGGTTCATTAATTTTCTTTGGGTTCTGTTGAACCATAAGTGAATTGCACACCTTTCCTCATCAACTTAAATTGTTGGGTACAACTGGTTAGTGTATAATAACTTAACATGGTATCGACCCAGAGATTTTGAGTTCAAGTCCTAGTGACCGCATATTCCGCTACGCCACTTATGTTTTCATGTTTTCTCCCATGAGAGCTGCACGTGAGGTGAATTGCACACCTTTCCTCTCTTTGCTATCTATCTAAGATATACTTGTTGAGAAGGAGGAGGAGTGCTGAAAATGGAGCATGCGTGTGGTGTCTAGCTGTACTTACCATTGTCTCACAACAGACTGAGCCTCCTTCGTGACAGCACATATCATCCGACGCCGGTGCAGGGTGGCACGGCATTGCGAATCCGGCCGCCTCATTTCCCGAGAGAGAGAGAGAGAGAGAGAGAGAGAGAGAGAGAGAGAGAGAGAGAGAGAGAGGTGGAGAGAGAGAGGAGAGTGGTGGCTGGTGTTGGGACATAACATTTTCAAAACCTAGATGGTGTATATATATAAACGGGCTGACTTGGGCTTTGAGTTGGGCTAGAGGGCACAACATAATCGGGCCTTGGATGATGTCACTTTACCCAATATTGCTATAACATTTTCAATATCGATTCCTGATGACGTCACTATGCCCACTATCACTTGCCATTTTTAGTATAGATCGTCATTGAAGTGGGTACCGCAATAGCGTCCCACGATGACGTCAACAACGTCACTGTAATAGCGAAAAATTAGGTGCCCGCTACTACTGGAAAATAGGAGATGTTAGAAGATGTTATCGCAGGCTTTTTGTGTAGTAGTGATTGTTCCAGGCCGACAAAATTAAGAACACCTCAAGCCGGCGAGCTGTGACACCCCGTGTCACACACCTTGCGAATTACAATTTTTAAAGCATGCCTCTGGTCTAGTAGTAAACTCACAAGAAATTTGGTTGACATGCAAATAGCTTTGGGTGGTCAAATAATTCAAATTCAATTTAAATTGAACTACAACTCAAATTTCTACAACACAAGTGGGGTCCACCAAAATTATATGTTGTAGCACATGTGAAAATAAAATTCTAGCCCAAATGGTACTCATTCTTATTAAGGTTTAATACCCAAATTAAATCAGAGAAGCTTAACTTTTACATATTTTCCTTGAATTAATATAATTTAATTGGAAGGAATTTGGGGCTAAGCTCA
Organism: Chloris gayana; assembly: GCA_031894775.1. Lineage (NCBI taxonomy): Eukaryota > Viridiplantae > Streptophyta > Magnoliopsida > Poales > Poaceae > Chloris > Chloris gayana. The sequence goes on along the minus strand of JAUNZO010000828.1, from coordinate 7,359 downwards.
GCGTGCATGTCACTTTCTTGATTTAATTTACCCAAGAAAATTTCCCATATTAATTGTTCAGCCCGGGAAGTGCTTGTTTTTGAAAAAAAAATTCTTTTGAGAAGAAAAGCACAGTTGGAAATTCGGGGAAAAAGAAAGATTCCAGGACATATTCCCTGGCGGGGCCTGCTTGTCAGCCGCCCAACGGCTTCTCAAGGCCAAGCTCGCGTGCCGCTGCGCCGTACACCGGCGCCACGTGGCGCCGACATCCTGGGCGGAGCCCCACCTAGTCAGGAGCCAACGGGGAAACCCAAGCCCCGGTCGGAAGCCCCTCCCCATCTCCTCTCTCATTTGTCCCCCTGCCCCGCGCACCCGAGCCGCCATTGCCGCCCGAGCTCAAGCTCCGTCGCCAAGCCGCCTCGCACCCTCTCAGCCCGAGCCCTTCCGGACGAAGCTTCGCCCGTGCATCTCTTGCTCCCCATGTGAAATCCCCCAAAAACCATGGGCTGAGCCAACCGGATTTTGCCAAGAATCGCGAGGAGCTCGCTCCGGTCGACGCTGGCATCCAAGCCCAAATTCCCCACCTCCGGTGAGCCATTGCGCATCATTCTCCTTCTCACACGTGTGGGACTTCCTCACGAGCCTCCCTAACTGGTGTTTCCATCGATTTGTTCCGCGAGGTGAACCCGGTGCCATTTTCCCCATCGCCATTGACAGCCGTCCATGAGCTCCACGGTGCGGGCCACCTCGGGAGCTGCTCATCCTCGTTTGAGCTGGCGTCGGCCTTCCCCGAGCACTCGCAAACCTCAACGATCAGATGGCGCCAAGTTTGGAGCTTCCTCGAGGATGGACACCGCTGCCGCTCGCCGCCCCTCTCTCCTGTAAGCTTCGGACGCACGCAACCCTCCAACGTGATCCCTGTGTCACGCCGCACTGCCTGAGCCCCTTCGTGTGCCGCACGCAAGCCCCGGCGCCGCTCTGTCAAGCCACATGGGTGGGATCCCATGTGGACATGGCCACTCCCAGATCCAGGGCTCCGTGACTGCCGGTGTGGCACGGAGCATGGGGAATTTATTTTATATTCCTCAATGGCATTTTTATAATTAAGGCAGAAATCCAATTAAACTGGTAGGCATAACTTAGTGCTTAATCATCCTACCCCTGGCCTTTGCATGTCTAGGAGTCGGCTGTAGATGGCCACTACGACGGGTTAGTCTTGCTGAGCTCTAGTTGCTCGGAGATTTGGTCTATGTGGTTTTCGGAGGATCCCATCGAGCAGGATGTCTTAGACGGAGATGGTGACTGGTAGGACCAGTCCGCGAACGGAGGCCACTACACTTGGGAGTGGTGCGGTCTAGAGGAGTAGTGTCACTGATGTGCCGGCAAGGTGTTTAGGGCAAAACACGTGTCTCTATCGAGTGGCCTGTGATGTATCGCCGAGAGAGCGATTGTATCTTATTGCTTTCGCTGTATTCGATATTTTCCAAACTTATTTGCCTCTGGAATTATGAGACTCAGATGTAATATTGTCCTCTGGATGAATGTAAGAGACTTATACTTATATTCATTGTATCTTCCTTATGTTTGTATGTTATAAATATTGGGCATCGCAGTACGTGATGCCATCCATGATGATCCTGGAGATGGAACCGTTTTTCGTGAGGCGGGTCCGTCACACCAGCGGCGCCGGAGAAATGTTGCATCCGCCACAAGACGTCGCGGCGCCGCCACCGCTTACACACGACGGAGCAGCAGAAGAGCGAGACCAAGTCTGGCACCCGCTCAAGGATCTCAGTGAATGTATCCTACAGGAGCTCCCGAGGACATCAAGCCGCCGCCGCGAGTACGGGATCTACCTCTGACCTTTCACCGCAGAAAAGGCCCAAGCGTCCCTTCCAATACCGGTCCCAGAGGATTCTGGGGAGGAGAACTAAGACGCAACAGTATCTCATACTGTCATCTGGCTATCGACAGAGGGATGGGGCAGCCGTAGCTCGCCAGCACGTACTCTCGGACCGGAAATCCTAATAATACATAAGGGTTCGCTTGTTTGGTTTCACGCAAACCATCATGTACCTACTTTTTCTGAACCGTTTCATCATAACTTTCTACTTAAACTTTGTAATGAAAGTTTGTACATAAGTTTGTGACGAAATTTTATGCTGAAAGTTTGTGTGAAACATCATGATAAATGTTTGATGTGAAACTTTCTAACGAAACTTTGTGATGAAACTTTATGCTGAAATTTTTGTGCGAAACTTTATAACCAAACTTTGTAACAAAAATTTGTGCGAAACTCTGGGAGAAAAGTTTTGTCGTATGTTGTCCGAACGTGGTTTGCTAGGAGGCGTCGTCGCGGACCCCCTCTCGGACGGGTATTGGAAGGGGAAAAGTTTGTGGCGGTCTGAGAGCGAGGGTTTGGTTTTCGGGAGGCGACGAAATGGGCCTGATTAGATTATTTTAGTTGGGCCCTGATTTGACTGATACTCTAAATTATTTTTGTCTGTCTTTTAATAGATTTATTTATTTTGTGGATATTCTCTTTTTTGCGCAAAACTTTGTGGATGGTTCCCCGTTTAAAAAAAACAAAGAACTTAATAGCATATATAAATGTACTACTAGTAATGAGGAATACAACTAGGGTGAGATTTTTGCTATTTTGACCATGAAACGGAAGGGCTTCGACAAAATGACCATCAGATATTGGGCTTCGATAAAATGACCACGAAACCAATGTCTTCACCGTTAAAATGACCGTGACTCATTTTTTGGACGAAAATGCCCTCAGCTTTCTTCTTCCTCTCTCCTCTCTTTATCTTCCTCTCTCTCTCCTTTCTCTCTGGTGCTCAGCTCCAGCTATAAAAAAAGAAGTGCTCGGCGGCTCCTCTTTCTCTCCTATTGCTGGCGGTCCGGCCAGGGCGCGCGCAGGCGACGGCCAACCTAGCCGGCGCTTGCGCGAGGCGGCGGCGCCCGGCCTGGGCGCCGCAGGCGGTCCGGCCTGGGTGCGAGCGGCAGCACCCCGGCCTGGGCGTGCGAGGCGGTGGCGCCCCGGTCTGGCCTGGACACGCGCCGGCGGCGTGAACCCAGTTGAGCGTGCAAGCTGCGGCGCCACGGACCTGGGCTCGCGCGAGGGACAGCGGCGGCCCCGGTCGCAGTGCGCATGGCGGCGCATGGCGAGGGACAGCACGCGAGGGGTGGTGACGGCCTAGCTTGGGCTCATGCGAGGAGCGGCGAAGGGCGACGGCGGCCTAGGCCGCAGTGCGCGAGAGAAGCGGCGAAGGGCGGCGGCGGCCCGGCCGGAGTGCTTGACCGTGGCCAGGAGAGAGAAAAGAGAAAGATAGGAGAGAAGATGAAGAAGAAAGCTGGGGTATTCTCGTCCAAAAAATAGGTCATGGTCATTTTAACGGTGAAGACATTGGTTTCGTGGTCATTTTATCAAAACCCAATATCTGATGGTCATTTTGTCGAAGCCCTTCCGTTCCGTGGTCAAAATAGAAAAAATGTCAACTAGGGTAGCCTTTAGGGCTTTTTTTCATATTATGAAGGCACTAGCGAGAACCACAACTATTTTCTGAATAAGTTTTCTGTCAATTTTTTGTAGTGTTCCTTTGTAAACGTATTCCAGTGTAACGTCAATGCACCTTGTGTGCACCAAGAAACATTTAAGCCAATACATACATGTTGTCAGAATTAGCAGCCAAATAAAGGTAATAAAATCGTTTTTACATATTTGTTTGCGATTTGTTTATTTTTTCGAAAAAAAGGAAAAAGCCTTTGTGTTGAACAAGCTCTCGCACTGGCAGTATTATACAAAAAACCTTAAGATATGTCTTATAAAGCAATATTTGCCCATCGATGTCACGGGCATAAAAAAAAAGAAAACACGTCAATGTGTGATACTGAGGTTAAATTATCTGGTTACCTAAATAAGAATCACAAAATAATAATATTCGAAACAGAAAACCTGTGTTAAGTTTACTAAGGTTAACCTTAGTAATATTTTGGTTAAATAATCTGATTAGTAATATTGGAAATAGAAAAAACCTGTGCAGCCCAAGGTACCAGTCAGATTTTATAATATATTAGTACACAGAGCAAGAAGCCCTTATACTGATCTACGTTGACCAACTAAACGCCAAAATAGTAATCTGAAAAAAGAATATATATATATATATAGTTCTATATATATATATATATATATATATTGCAGTAATTTTGTTAGGGACAATTACATGAATGCCCTTACATTGAACTTTAATTCTGGATTTAGAACTCTTTTTAAAACTTTGCACAATTGAATCTACTTTCACAAAAGTTGTTGTGCAATTACCCCTATTTTGATGGGAAATTTTTTTTCCATCAAAATAGGGGCAATTGTGCAACAATTTTTTCCGTCAAAATAGGGGGCAACTGTGCAACAACTTTGGTGAAACGGGTCCAATTTTGCAAAGTCTCAAAAAGTAGTCTAAAATCAGAATTGGACTTGGAAATGAGGGCAAATTTGTAAATGTCCCTTTTTTTATTGATTCAAATGATATACGAGTGCAGTAATGGTTTTTTTTCAGAAAAAGGTGAACTATTACATGTTAAAATTGCCGAATTTCGTTTTGCAAAAAAGAGCTGAATTTCTCTCGTCAAGGGGGTTTTCTAAACTCTAGTCATCCAATGTTTAATTGCTTCTAAGTAATGAAAAATATATGAGCTGTAAAAATACTTAGTAATATATGCTCTGTTAATTTTATAAAGGATAGTAATACAAAACTTATATCTGAATTTGAAATAAACTGGACATAATACTGAATGATTTCAAATTATGTTGACATTTTGCTGTGTTTATTCAAAATTAATTAACGGTGGACTATTGGATGCTGGCTTGTGCTTCGAATAATTAGTTCTTCACTATAGCACAAGAGTTCATACGAAAGGAAACATGGAAAAGCATGATCCGGTTAGTCAGCAAATTAAACCCGTGATGAAAATACATGTGAATAAAACTTACGTATCTTACGGGGTCATCTGTTTTAGATAGATCATGTACCTTGTATAAACACATATCATTGTTCTCAAATAATACACCTCCGAAAATTTAGAACAGGAAGCATATTCATCGAGTTTTTTTACTCTCAAAAAAATGATGGACTGATATACTAAACCTTTTGGGACTTGACCCGTTCTCCCATAGTTCAATGAATACATCTGGGACTCTGGGTACTCTCGTTTGATAAAATCCGTACATGTATCCTGAAGTCTTTTACAATCAAGCTCGTCAGAAAGAGTTAGTGTGGCTGCAATATTCTCAACATCAAGTCTCTTGCAAAGGATATCCTCACACTTCAATTTCAACCTTTTCACAGCATACCTGTCCGCAGCTACCAGTAACTCCCTAATGGCTTTGCAGTTCACGTTGCCATCAAGATCCTCCATAGAAATCTTGACTTATTAAAACCTAATTAAACGACTAAACTAAGATGAGAAGACGACGCATGCTTCTCCTTGTGATCAACGCGCGAACCAGAGGGGAAGGAGGATGGAGAGCAAGCGAGTCCGTGGGCAACTAGTGTAGGCACTTCACGGCTAGTGCTTTTTTCATATCATGAAGGTACTAGTGAGAAGTATAAATATCTTTTAAATGAGTTTTCTGTGAATTTTTTGTATTCGTTTTCTAAACTTATTCTAGTCTAAGTTAAATGTTCGTTGGGTGCATGCAGAAACATTTAATAAGCAAATACATACATCTTGACAGAATTAATTAACGGACAAAGAAAGGCAATAACATTGTTCTTGCATAAATTTTATTTTTACCATTACCAATTTGTATAATGTTAAAAAACTTAAAAATCATTTGTGATGAACAAGCTCAAAAGGCCTTAACAGTATTATATAAAAAAAACCTAAAATGTATCTGATGAAACTATTTGACAAGTGATGCCTTGCATAAAAAACATAAAACACTCCAATGTGGGAGACGATTTATTGTTAGCTAAATAAGAATTCAAATAATAGTATTAAAAACATGAAAGCTGTGTTACTATTGTAAAGGTTAACATGTAACTGCTGTCCAAGGTACCATTCAGATTTTACAATATATTAATAGGCAGAAGAAGAGACGGTTATAGTGATAAGCTAACCAATTAAACGTCTAAAATAGTAAACTGAAAAAAAATTATAATGCAGAAAATTTCTTTACTGATTCAAATGGCCGATAGGTACTTTAATGTTTTTTCAGAAAAAAGGCGAACTTTCAAAATTCTAAGCATCCAATGTTTAAGTGCTTCAAAATAAAGAAAAGTGTATAACCTGTAAAACAATTAAGTAATATATGCTCTTCTAATTTTATACGGGATATTTAATATAAAACTGACACCTGAATTTGAAACAAACTGGACATACTACTCAATGATTTGAAATGACGTTGACACTTATATATAATTTTCAAACTTAATTAGCGGTGGATTTCTTGGCTGCTGGCTTGTGCTTGGAATAATTGCTTCTTTGCTATAGAACAAGAGTTCATAAGAAAGGAAAGTTGAAAAACATGACCTTGTTAATCAGAAAATTAAAACGTTTGATGAAAATATAAGTGAACAAACTTACTTATCATATGAGGTCTTCGGTCTTAGATCACAAACTTTACTTTGTATAGACACACAGCATCATTGTTCTCAAATACACCTCAGTAAATTTAAAACAGCAAGCGTATTAACAATAACGATGGACTGATATACTAAATCTTTTGGGACTTGACCTCTTTCTCCCATAGTTCAATGAATACATCTGGGCACTCTCTTTTGATAAACTCCATACATGTATCCTTAAGTTTTTTACAATCATGCTCGTCAGAAAGAGTTAGTGTGGCTGCAATATTCTCAGCATCAAGTCTCTTGCAAAGGATGTCCTCACATATCAGTTTCAACCTATTCACAGCATACCTGTCCGCAGCTACCAGTAACTCCCTAATGGCTTTGCAGTTCACATTGCCATCAAGATCCTCCGTGGCAGGTAACGAATCCGTGTAGACGAAGCGAAGAAGTGCCTTAAAAATAGCAGGCTCCATATCATTGATCGTGATACTAGTCATCTCTTTGTTGGCCATGGATCCGTAGAGCTTCGCTTTAAAGACCGGTGACCGTACCGCAAGCATGAACTTGTGGGCATGGAAAACTTCCCCACGGACATTGAACGTTACATCCGCTTCCTCCGTCGCTTCCATGAGTTTTCCAAGATCCTCCACCAGGTCAGATGGAGGCACTTGAACATCCAAGACCTCTTCCTCCACCAGTGATCTCTTGATAACAGTGATGTGGCAATCCAGCGTGAGGCAATCGTCTTGCAGGTACTCGGAGGCTTCTCCCAGCTCGCTCTTCTTCATGAACTTATTGG